>QRFJ01004624.1:102762-164371 GCA_006176705.1 Cocos nucifera
AATTTTAGAGAAGTTCAGACTCCTAGAGAGGATCATCCGAGAGGAATACTACTTAAAATTTGAAAGTAATCTGCTGAAAGAATCCAGATGGAGTTTGACTATTGGAGAAGTCTAAAAGAAGTTCGACTAGTGGAGAAATTTGATTGAAGAAGAATTTTGAGAGGAGTTCGGCTACTGAAGGAATTCGATTGAAGAAGAAGTTTGAAAGGAGTTTGACTTCTAAAAAAATTTGACTAAAGGAGAATTTTAAAAGAAGTTTGGCTCCTGAGGAAATCCGACTAAAGAAGAAGTCTGAAAGAAGTTCGGCTCCTGAAGGAATTTGACTGAAGGAGAAGTTCGAAAGAAGTTTGGCTGCTGGAGGAATCTGACTGAAGAAGAAGTTTGAAAGGAGTTCAACTCCTGAAGAAATTTGACTGAAGGAGAAATCTGGATAGAGTTCGGCTCCTAGAAGAATCCAACTAAAGAAGAAGTCCAAAAGGAGTTTGGCTCCTAGAGAAATCCGACTGAAGGAGAAGATCGAAAGAAGTTCGGCTCCTAGTGGAATTTGACTGAAGGAGAAATCCGGATGGAGTTCAGCTGCTGGAGGAAATGGACTGAAGAAGAAATTCGAATGAAGTTCGACTCCTGGAGGAATTTGACTGAAGGAGAAGTCTGGAAGGAGTTCGACTGTTAGAGAAATTTGACTAAAGGAGAAATTTGGATGGAGTTTGGCTTCTAGAGAAATTTGATTGAATGAGAATTTTGAAAGGAGTTCGGCTCCTAGATGAATTTGATTGAAGAAGAAGTCCGAAAGGAGTTCGGCTGCTAGAGGAATTTGATTGAAGAAGAAGTTCGGATGGAGTTTGGCTCCTAGAGGAATCTGACTGAAGGTGAAGTTTGGAAGGAGTTCGGCTCCTAGAGAAATCCCACTGAAGAAGAGGTTCGAAAGGAGTTTGACTCCTGGAGAAATTTGACGGAAGGAGAAGTTCGACTACTAGAGGAATCTGATTGAAGGAGATGTCTGAAAGGAGTTTGGCTACTGGAGAAATCTGACTGAAGGAGTGGTCCAGAAGGAGTTTGGCTGCTAAATGAGTTCAGACTAAAGGAGAATTTTTTTATCAAAGCTCTTCTATGATTACTAGTTATATTAGGCTAAGCATCAGACTGGACTTCGATGGGAGCGGAGTTTATCCCCAACAATAGTCTCTCTACTCTCGAGTTCGAAATTGAATTCAAAATTTGAAGGAATGGAGGAAAAAAAGGCGATGGCCGAAGTCCCCGAGCTCGACCTCAGCTTTCTGAAGGAGGAGGAAGACAACGTGGATGCAGGACCGTCTAATGCTGTAGTCGACCTTTCCTTCGATGAGCTTGCTTCTGGCCCGTCTGAACCTACCACAAAGATGCTCGAACCAGTTTAGGAACCTGAGGCTCATTTTTCTCTCTATCGTCTTCTTATGAAATGTTTATTGTGGATGCCGAGCTCGTTGTGGATGTCGGGCTTATTGTGGACGATGAACTAGGATCTTTTTTGCAAATCAGGATAAGATTCTGCATTTCGCATTTGACGTAGTCAGGTTATCATGGGAAAATACGTGTAATGATTCTCTACCGAGCTTCTTCCTTCTCCACGTCTTTGGTCTATGAGGTTCTGATTTTTGCTCATGTTGGGACGAGGCTTTCCTTCTATTCTTATCATGACATATGGGGTGCATTAGGAGCATCGATAGGGTCTCTCCCTCCATCCTATCTTATATCGATAAGGTCATCGGCTTTGCTCACGTTAGGATGAGGTTCTCCTCCTATTCCTAATGTGGCTTGTGGGGACGAATTTGGGCCATTGATAGGGTCTCTTCCCTCACCACGTCTTAAATGAACAAGGCTTTCGATTGTGCTCACGTTAGGACTAGATTCTCCTCCTGTTTCAAACGAGCTGTAGGGGCACCTTAGGACCGTTGTCGGGGCCTCTCCCCTCATCCCCTCCAAAATGAACGAGGCCTTCGACTTTGCTGTCGTTAGGACGAGGTTCTCCTTCTATTCCTAACGGGCTCTAGGGGCACCTTAGGGCCGTTGTCAGGGCCTCTCCCCTCATCTCATCTAAAATGAATGAGGCCTTCAACTTTGCTCTCATTAGGATGAGGTTCTCCTTCTGTTCCTAACGGACTGTAGGGGTACATTAGGACCGTTGTCAGGGCCTATCCCCTCATCTCATCTAAAATGAATGAGACCTTCAACTTTGTTCTCATTAGGATGAGGTTCTCGTTTTGTTCCTAATAGACTGTAGGGGCATATTAGGGCCGTTGTCAGGGCCTCTCCCCTCATCTCATCTAAAATGAATGAGGTCTTCGACTTTGCTCATGTTAGGATGAGGTTCTCCTCCTGTTCCTAACGAGCTATATTTGTCGTTAAATTAAGTTTGTGGGGAAGTCATCTTTTATCACCGATACACAACAAAGATTAGGGTTGTTGGAGTAAGAAAATTTTATTGTAATCAAATTATTAGTAATACATTCGTAGATTTTTCAAATTCCATGGTCGAGGTAGGTCTGCTCCCTCGAGTTTCTTCAAGTAGTACGTCCCGGGTTGGATGACTTCTGTAACCTCATAGGATCCTTCCCAATTTGGGGCAAGCTTCTCCTGGCTTTAAGGCTGAGAGATAGCGGCTTGCCAAAGTACTAAGTCCCCCACTCTGAATATTTTACCTCTGACTATCTCACATGTATACCCATATCTCTCATGCTCTCATTCTCTGGATCTAGACCTAACCCATACATGAATTAGCCCTCTTAAGATCTCTCAAACAAGGCCTTAAGACCCCTAGGATCAACTCAGACCCTAGCCCAAAATAGACCCTTGCGTAACTCTGCCCGCGCACTGAGTCGGTTCAGTACTGACTGAGCCGGCTCAGTCTCAGCACTCAACCGGCTAAGTTCTACTAAGTCGACTCAGTTTGAAACTAAGCTGGCCCAGTCCTATGCCATGCCAGTAGTCCCGAACGTGTAGCTCTCTGTTTTATCTATGCATTGAGACTTAGCCAACCCAATTTTGGACTGAGCCGACTAACCTATAGAAAATCTTTTTTCTATAGTCTTGATTCTCCGACTTTGGTTCGTTGCTTCACCTTGTGTCCCAGATCTCCGAAGCACCAACCAAACCTTTGGAATCTCCGGAGCTAACCTCCTGACTCCTCTCATGGCCTTCCAAAGCTTAGGAGCACCACAATCTCCACCTTGGTGCCCCAAGCCTTGGCAAACCTCTCGGCAATGACCTCCTACACGATCCCACTATCCCTGCGCACTTGATAGCACCTATGCAAATATCACCTCTGCCAATCGTCTTCAGCTATTGTGCACCTTTGAGACCTTTAGGATGACCACCTCCATCATTGAAAACCTATGCTTGCTTCTTGGCACCATCCTGGAATTGTAGGATCCCTTCTGCTTAGCAGCTGCATCACTTTTTCTGGACTTTCCTGAAGAACCCGCAACATTCCTGTACCAGCACTCGCTGCAAACCCTGACATGGTCTCCTCAGAACTACGTCTGTCCTCCTGTACATGCCGCTCCACCTGGAACTATGCATCATCGGCGCTCTATACTCATATCAATTTTCTCTCCAATTATGAAGCCACCTCTCCAGAGCTCCATCTATATCCGAAGTCCATCTGATGCCATAGAAGTTGACTCTATCATCGAGTATCTCGAGGCCAACCACTCAATGCTGCACTACTGAGCCTGCCGCTGCACCTCGATTACCATCACTTTCTCTTCGAACCCTCCGCACTTTGTAGACCCCTTCGAAGCTGTCTCGGATACCTCCGCAATCCATGAGCACATCCAAAACCCAAGAGCTCATCCAACTCTTTTGAAACCAATGACTGAACCCTAGGAAATTTCATCCTAGCCCTTCTCTTCTACCCCTACACCAGCCATCGCTTCAGTTGTGCCGAAAGAACCATCCTCCATCTGAACCACGACTCTCCCTAGTTCTCCTATAGAAGAAACCTGATCCATGATACTCCCGACTATCTGAGACCTCCTGACGCTCATTGAGACCTCCTAGCTCTCCCTGAGATCTGCTCCTGACCTCCCTGAGAAGCTTCTGACACCATCTACTGAGATACACTCCTCAGTTGTTGTACCATCGAGCCTCTCTCAGCCCTGTGCCTCCAAGGTAGCACTCTTGTAGCACTCCAACGCTCCCTGACTCATCTCTATGCTGCTCTACAGCCATCCAGCCCTGACCTGTTGGACCTCCATGGATCATTCATCTCCATCACTCCTAAGGCTCTGCAAATTCATGCTCTGATCGAACCACTGAATACATCTCCGACTACTTTCCCACCTTTCTGACATTGAAGGATGTATAGTCGCTTCTTCAGCCTTCCTTTGATCATTACCCCTTGAAAAACCTCTCTTCAACAGCCTTACACTACCCATCTTCCTAGAGAACCATAATGCTCTGCTGAGATACCTCTCTCGGCTGTTGCATCATCAAGCTTCTCTCAGCTCTGCATCTCTAGGGAAGCTCTACTACAGCACTCCAGCGCTCCCTGTCTGTCATATAACCATTATACACCCTGGCCTTTCCAGCAAGATCGATCAGCAAATCATGCATCAAATCCTTCTACCCCAGGAAAATTCCTTCCCATTAATTCTCTCAACCTCCACCTTCAACTTGCTGCTCTCGGTTAGCTAAACCACAGTAATAATAAAGATGTACATAGAGGAATTAAGGTCTATAGAGATAGACTGAATAGGATGCTAGGACTTTCACAGAAGATGTACATAGAGGAAGTGCTAAAGAGGTTTAGCATGGAAAACTCTAAGAAGGATTTAGTATCCTTCAGACATAGCATTCATCTTTCTAAAAAGATGTGTCCTAGCACACTCGAGGAAATAGAATGCATGAGCAAGATCCCTTATGCTTCAGTAATAGGGAGCCTTATGTATGCCATGTTATGTACACAACCTGATATAGCCCATGCTGTGAGTGTCACGAGTAGATATCAGTCGAATCTAAGTGAAGAACACTGGACTTCTGTAAAATATATCCTTAAGTACTTAAGAAGAACTAAGGATATGTTGTTGGTCTTTGGTAATGGAGAACTCCAAGTTTAGGGGTATACAGACTCGGATTTTATGTCCGATGTAGATGATCGAAAGTCGACATCTGAAAGTCTATTTGTGTGCAATGGTGGAGCTATCAATTAAAAAAGTTTCAAGCAGATAGTGATAGCAGATTCCACCATAGAAGTAGAATACATCGCTGCATCAGAAGCTGTAAAGAAGGCATTCTGGTATAAGAAGTTGCCGCAGAGATCGGAGTGAAGCCATTAGATGTCATTCCTCTGTACTGCGACAACAATGGCTCCATAGCCCTTGCTAAGGAGCCGAGGTCTCACCAAAAATCTAAGTACATCGTGCGGCGATACCACCTCATCCGTAATTATCTCGAGAATGGTTACGTCAAGGTCAAGAGAGTCGACTCCGCAGACAATGCGGCGGATCCATTTACAAAGCCATTGGGTCAGAAGAAGATCGAAACCCACCTTAAGAAGATGGAACTTAGAATTATAGCCAATTGGATTTAGGTCAAGTTGGAGTTTGTTAGATATGTGTGCCCTAGAAGCCAGAATTGACTGACCCTTGTAATATACTTCTAGGGGCAAAATTATAATTTTGACTATAAATAATAAAATAGGTTATTTTCTATCGCATATGTATATTTAGTGTCTGTGATACATCCCTTGAGTTAATGGTAATGATAATTCATATTTTTAAGAGTTGAAAATTTAAGATATGAATTTTCATTTATTAACTCATAAAAAGCTCCTAATCATAGGATCATCATGAGGATGGTAATTGATATGGAAGATTAGTGTTCAATCGCTTCTTCATAGTAGATGAGTCTTGAGTCTACGGTGTAGAGACACTGAAGCAAGAGTACAGGTACTCGTTAAAGAATGAGGGCACTGAGCGTGACCACCTCGAGTAGTCATAAAGAAGTCTACCTTCTCATCAATAACTGACTCAAAGCTGCAGTCGTGTTTCTGATTCTTTGACCTGAGGTGCATCGACAGTTCACCTTGAGGGTGTTATAGTTTGATTACACCATGACTCAATCTCCTAGCCATTCGAAATCCTGAGGTGTATGTTGGCTATAGCATATTCATTGTAGGAATTGGATTGCACCAAGATGGAATCTATCTACCTCAGTGGATGAGGTGCAGTCCTATGATGATCATGAGAATCAAGTCCATAAGCCCATGGCCATGGCAGAGAGTGAAATAATAGAAAGAGTTTCTATTAAGATTTTCACATCGAACTTGAATCGAATGATTAAATCATATGATAGAAATTAGGGTTTGACTAGTTCACCTTAACCCTAATATGATTGGGGCTCAAGATAGAAGAACTTAATCATACAAGTAGCTACATCGAGAGGTTCTCTTTTAGTTTTGATGGGTTGCTACCATATGCTGCTAGGTGTCACTGGTGGATTTTGGGAGCAATTAAAATGATTTAGATGATCGATCATTCTAGTTGTCTGAATCAGAAGAGTTCTGATCCATCGAAAAAAATTTCGATGATGTCAGTGATGGAGATCACGACATATCCCATTACCATACAGAACTGAACATAACTGGATCACACAAATAAGGGTTTGGATCTGGATATCATCAATTGGACTAACCCAGTTTAAATTGATTTGAATTAGATTCAATTGGGTTCAAGAAAATTATGCTAGCACACGATTGAGCCTAACGTTCTCCTTCTATTATCATTAAAAGTTGTCTCGACTGAGCCAAATAGATTTGTGCTCACTTAAATACCTTTATCTGATCTGACTGGAGTTTGTCTAGATCAGAAAAGAGTTGTCTTAATTTATGAGATAAATTTGAGACAACACCTGCCATTTTTCATCACTTGCAAATTCTTATCCTTTGACTTTGGTCAAACGTTGACCTTTGATCCTTGAACATCTGCCCATATGTCATGCACCCATAGGAGAGACTTAATGACCAAGTCCACTTGCCATTTGGTAGGCAGATGGAGGGTGCATGCCTAGGATGGCATGCACCCCATGTGGATAAACACTAGAGTCCCATATGGATGGGACTCCAGGTTGCTTCTTAGATTCAAACTAGGTGACCCTTACCTATAGACTATGACCAGTCTAAGGCGCCATCTAAGGATGAATCTGTAGGGCTCTCATCTGATTGGATCAGATGATGTCATCCCACCAATCAAATTTAGATCTGATTGCACGAAGCAACGCGATTGATCGGGATGATGCAGCACTGCATGGTGCAGCAGAGTCTATAAATAAACCCTGTCTGCATCCAACCTAAAAGGAGTTCCTCTTAGCCCATGCCCCAAGACTGCCCCTCTCCCTCCTCCACACCATCTTCTGATCCTCTCTCTCCTCCATGCCCAAGCAGTCATAAAGAAGTCTACCTTCTCGTCAGTGACAAGTTCAAAGCTACAGTCGTGTATCTGGTTCTTTCACCTGAGGTGCATCGGTAGTTCACCTTGAGGGTGTTATAGTTTGACTACACCATGACTCGATCTCCTAGTCATTTAGAATCCTGAGGTGTATGTTGGCTATAGTATATTCATTGTAGGAATTGGATTGCACCAAGAAAGAATCTATCTACCTCGGTAGATGAGGAGCAATAGTATGATGATCATGAGAATCAAGTCCATAAGCCCATGGCCATGGCAGAGTGAAATAATAGAAAGAGTTTCTATTGAGTTTTTCACATCGGACTTGAATCAAATGATTAAATCATATGACGAAAATTAGGGTTTGATGAGTTCACCTTAACCCTAATCTGATCGGAGCTCAAGATAAAAGAACTTAATCACACAGATAGCTACACCAAGAGGTTCATTTTTAGTTTTGATGGGTTGCCACCATATACTGCTAGATGTCACTGATGGATTTTGGGAGCAATTAGAATGATTTAGATGATCGATCATTCTAGTTGTCTGAATCAAAAAAATTCTAATCCATCTAAAGGTGTTTCGATGATGTTGATGATAGAGATCACGATATATCCCATTACCATACGAAACTGAATCTAACTGGATCACACAAATAAAAATTTGGATCTAGATAACATCAATTAGACTAATCCAGTTCAATTGATTTGAATTAGATTCAATTAGGTTTAAGAAAATCGTGCTAGCACATGATTGAGCCTAACGTTCTCCTACAATCATTAAAAATTGTCTCGACTGAACCAAATGAGTTTGTGCTCACTCAGGTACCTTTACTTGGTCTGATTAGAGCTTGTCCAGGTCAGAAAATGATTGTCTTAATTTATGAGATAAATTTGAGATAACATCTGCCATTTTTCGTCACCTACTAATTCTTGTCTTTTGACTTTGGTCAAACATTGATCTTTGACACTTAGACATTTGCCCGTGTCATGCACCCATAAGAGAGTAGATAGGGACTTATCCCCTTGCTAGAAATTAAAAAGAAGGGGGCACATGCCTAGGGAGGCATGCACCCATGGATAGGGATGCCTGGAGTTCCATATAGATGGAACTCTAGGTTGCTTCTTGGAATCAACTTAGGTGGCGCCAAGGGACTCTACTTTGACTAATCTTGGCACCACCTAAGGGTGTTGGAGAGGAGCTCTCATCTGATTGGATCAGATGATGTCATCCCACCAATCAGATTTAAATCTGATTGCACGAAGCGATGTGATTGGCCGGGATGATGTGGAACTGCATGGCGCAGCAGGGTCTATAAAAATCCTGTTTGTGCCTAACTTAGAAGAGAATCTCCCATAGCCCATGCCACAAGGCTACCCCTCTCCCTCCTCCATGCCATCTTCAGGTCCCCTCTCTCCACTCCACGCCCAAGGGGATTTGGGCTCCAATTTTGGTGCGATCCAGGCAAGAGAAAGGTGATGAGAAAGGAAGAAGATAGCACTACTGTAAGAGAGGATTCCAAATCTTCAAAAGGAGTTTTGAAGATCCTCTAAATTAGATCTAAATTTGATATTTGGAGAGATGATAAAGAAGAAGAAGATCTCTAAATTTAGCCTGAGTAGATACCGGTAGAGGCCAGGTACTTGCGTGGCTAGATCCAGAACCTCAGGTAATCAGCAGGATCATTACAGGATAATCTGATTACCTAATCAAGATATAAATTAAATCTATTTTTAATTTTTTTTATTTTATTTTATTAGATCTTTAAAATTAAATCTGAAATATCTCAGATCTGATCCGGATTCAAAGAGAAAATTTTTGAAATATCTCTCTTGATCCAATCAGATCTAAACGAATCTGATCCAAAAAATTAAATTTTTTCCTTCACATATATACATACATACATACATACATACATATATATATATATATATATATATATATATATATATATATATATATATATATATATATATATACATACATACATATATATATACATACATATAGATAGATAGATAGATAGATAGATAGATAGATATACATACATATGTGTGTATATATATATATATATATATATATATGTATGTATGTATGTATGTATTTTTGTGTGATAAATTATTCTGATCAGATTCGTTTTCTTTTGTATATGAATGGGATAATTTTCAGATTATATTATATTCATTGATAGATAAAATATCTTGCATACTTATAGGCCGGCCCCAATAAGTCTGTGGCGGTTGCAATACACTCGAATTGGTTTTTCTGGATGGGCATGATAATGATTCATTTGGGTTTTTGAGGACCTTGACGCACCCAAGAAATCTCTTAACGTCTCCCCCCACGTTCCCAGTCACATCGGCGCATACCCTTTAGGAATTCTCTCTGTCATCCATTTCCCCTCACGCTCTGCCAAACACTCGTAGCACACATCGGCTCGTTCTCCTCTCTTCTCCCACCAATAGCTCTCTCTCTTTCTATCCCGCTACCAAGGAGGAGAGAATTAGAAAAGAGAACTCTTCTCTTTAGTATTGTCCTCTATTGACTCAGGCCTTTTTAAAGTATTCTATCTGCTTGAAAGCTAAACTAATCTATCAAAGTGTTTATATAGAATGGAAAAGCTGGCTCTTCCAAAAGGACCGCTCTTTCCCGTCAGTGTAGTTGAATGGGACCGCCGTAGTGTTTTTTTCTATGCTTTTGTCTGACAATTTTGTGACCATTCAACGGGGAAGAATTCTCTACCATTAGTTTATAAGGTATATAACTCACGTGGTGGCACCCTATTTCGTCACATCACTTTGACCACACAGTCGACATAAATATGTAAATAAGATCCAGCGTCGATCGACGGTGTTTTTACTTTTGTTTTTTCTTTTTTTTGGTGTGTGGGGAATAACAATGTTCAGGCTCTTAAGCACGAACGAAATTGTTAAGCACTCTCAGGCAGGTAGAGGGTTGTGTCTCTTGGAAAGTAGGCCCTAAACTTGAACCAATCCGATAAATAGAGCAATAAGCCGGGTGAGCTCGCTGCATGCACTGGAGGGAATGTGCTTGGTCAAAGAAATGGATTCGGACCATGCTTAGCGTTTCTCCCTGCTCATGGGAGATCACCTGTCTTTGAAAATAGAATGTTGGCTTGCAAGTTAGAACGATTCGGGATCTCATGTTACCAATAACTGGTTATTAACTACTAATAATGGGTTATTTAATAATCATTATGTAACTGTTAGTCTCTTATTATGACTATTGTATAATATAAAATGGTCGTTGTGAGGGCCGGGGTTAAACTTAGGTATACAGGTACGGTTCGAAATACTGTAATCCGACAAAATGTCTGATACCTTCTTTTTTCTTTTTTTTTTTCTTTTTCTTTTTTTTGATGAAAAGAGAGGCTATACAGGCCACCCGGCTTTTATCGATAATGTGAGTTATACTATATTCTGCTTTCTTGAAGTTCGTATCCAAAAGACAGAAGAGGGGCACGGATCATAAAGTATCAGATAATCCTCTTTAGCTCCATCAATTCTTCTCTGTCTTAAACACCTATCTTTAACTGATCTGTAGGAAAAAATTAATTCTTTCGAAAAAAAAATTATGTTTCTTCATACAAGCAAGATATTATTTGATATGCATGCTTTTGTTTTAAGAGAAAGACATAATAGACTTTACTACTTGATCAATTAAATCTTTAGCTATTTTTTTCTCTCCTTTATGCATCTCTATTTAATTCTTAACTCTATATGTTATCACTGGTGCTGGAATATCAGTGCATATTCATTCCAATCCAACATTCTATTTTAGCTTGCACTCTTATTTGGTCCTTTTCTATATTTAGCAAGTCAACACATATTCGTATTTGGCTGACACTCTTATTTGATCTTTCTCCTTGTTTAGCAATTTTATGTTTGGTTTCTCTTTACTTAGTATGTAATCGAGATATTACTTTCTCTTTACTTAGTATGTAATCGAGATATTACTTTCTCTTTACTTAGTATGTAATTGAGATATTCCTTCTTCTTGTAATTACTATAATATTTAGCCTTATAATCTATATATACTCCTATTGGAGGTCAATGAAATGTAAAAATCAGAAATAATCTTTAATACAGAAATTATCTTTTCATAGTATCATAGCCTTGAAGCTCCAACGAGCATCTCTTCTTCTTTCTCCTTCAATGCTCTCTCATGACCACCGATTCATCTATCTCCATCTCCTCCAATCCCTTTTCTCCTCCTCCACCCAACACAACAACCCCTCTCATCTTTCCATTGGCACAGCATTTTTTATCCATCAAATTGAATGCATCCAATTTTTTGATCTGAAGAAAGCAAATTACTTCTTTCTTAAAGGGTTAAGGCCTATTTTGGTTCCTTGATGGCTCTCACCCACAACCTACCGATTCGATTGTCGTTGCCGCTTGGCAACAACAAGATGTCTAACTCGTAAGCCTTCTTGTTGCTTCATTATCTAAAGATTTGGTTCCTCTTCTTCTTGATAAAGAGACCAGTTTTGAATGCTGGAGTACTCTTCATGAAGCCTTTAGTTCAGCATCTCCTACCCGACTCATACCTCTGCATCTAGAGTTGTAGAATCTTCATCAAAAATCATATGAGACTATCACCTCTCTGCTCCGACGTGCCAAAGCTGTGGCTGATGAACTTGCTTCCTCTGGTAATGCCCTCAAGCTAACCAAATTTAATCTTCATGTACTACATACTCTATGTAATGATCTACAAGATGCGGTCCCTGGCATTCTCAATCGACAAATCCCACCGACATATACTGAACTTCATGGGCTATTACTTAGCCATGAAAGCATGCAGGTATTTAGAAAATTAACCATTGTTGATGCCACTCCTACTAATCCTACCGTCAATATTGTTCAACGGTTCACTCATTCTTCAAGTGATCCTAGGCCCTCTATTTGTCGTAGCTTTACTCGAGGTCATGGAGGACATGGCAAGTTTGGTCAAGATCGTAGTCATTTTGGTCCACCTGACGGCCGTGGTTCTCAATAGTATTATTTTTACAATCATAACAACCACTCTAATGCCACCTGCTTCTATTGACCTCAGCAACCATATCCACACTTTTTCTCTCTACAATCCAATGCCAATTTCTCATATTCACTATATCCACATCCAAATCCATCTCCACGTCACCCTAATCAGCCACTTCTTCCTATCTCTCATCCTTCCACCATCCTTACCTGGTACCCAGATACAGGAGCATCTCACCATATCACTCTTGACATTCATTCTATATCCTCCTATGATGAGTGCACTGGTCCTGATCAGGTGCATGTAGGCAATGGTAAGGGATTACATATATCACATATTGGTCATGATTCTTTTTCCTCACCTTACTCTTCTCTTTCTTTTCAGTTATCTAATATCTTACACGTCCCTTCTATTTCTAAAAATTTACTTTCCGTACAATAGTTTGCAAAAGACCATAATATCTTTTTTGAATTCCATCCCTCTTATTTTCTTGTGAAGGATCGAACTATCAAGACCACAGTATTATCTGGTCCGAGTAAAGAAGAATTATACACTCTCCATTCCAGTCCTTCTCCTTTGTCTGCATCTGTTCATGTAGCCGAGAACACCACTCTTGATGGCTGGCACAACTGTTTGGGTCATCCTCATTATCGCTTGCTTCGTTTCATGGTTAAGACCAATAATCTACCCTGCAAGTCTGCACATTTTCGTCTTCTTTGTTCCTCATGTCAATTAGGCAAGTCTAGTAAGTTGCATTTATCTCCGTCCTATCATCACAGTTAGTTTTCATTATATCTTATTTATAGTGATGTTTGGGGTCCTTTTCCTGCACCATCTTTGTTAGGACATCTCTACTATGTAATTTTTGTTGATGATCAAAGTAAATATATTTGGTTTTATCTATTAATATGTAAATCTGATGTGTTCTTTACTTTCTTACAATTTCAAGTTTTGGTTGAAAGATATTTCTTTCGTACTATTAAATCAATCTAAACTGACTGGGGAGGAGAATTTCGCTCTCTTCCTCAATTTTTTTCATAAAATTGGCATTATACATCATGTTGCTACTCGCACCCATGAGCAGCAAGGGATTGTCGAACATCGTTACCATTATATTACGAAAACTGGCCTGTCCCTTCTTGCTTATGGGTCCGTGCCCATGTCATACTGGTACTATGGTTTTGAAATGATTGTTTTTCATATTAATAGGATGTCATCTAAAGTCTCTAATGGTGTGTCCCTCTTCGAACCCATTCACAGCAAACCACCATCCTATACCTTCCTACGAATTTTTGGGTGTCTTTGCTGTCCCCTTTTTTATCTTTACAATCGACATAAAATAGAGTATCGATCTCAATCGTGTATGTTTCTTGGCTACAGTCCCTCTCATAGTGCCTATTAATGTCTCAATCTAAAAACAAATCATACATATATCACTAGGCACGTTCACTTCCACAAATCTATCTTTTCTTTTCAATCTCAATCTTCATTAACTTGTCCATCACCATCATCTCCCTCTTTCTTACGTTGGGGCATTACATCACTTTAATCTCTACAAGAGGCCACCCCACTACCATGATCGCCAGTGATGACACGAACGATGGCACATGATGAGGAGAAAATGGCAGACCCATCCCATCACAGGTGGGGTTATGTGGTGCTTTATGATTTGCGACTCACTTCTACGTGTTAATGCGTCTAAGAAACGAGATCGAGAGCTAATTTATTACATACTGGTTCACGATCGATTAATAGAATAGTTGTGAAGCCATGTTAGGTTGGTCTTTTGTTTTTTTTTCTTGTCATGTGAGAACGGTCTTTCCTTTTGTTTTTGGATATAGCAATGGAAATCTGAGTCATGTTAGATGTTTAAACAAAGACAAGAATTTAACTAATTAAGCTTCATTCGTCCAGGCATGGTGAGCTCACCATTAAAGGGACCCATGTGTGCCTGAGAATTCAACAAAGATGGCGAATTAGTTCGTACATGACTTGGGTCCCCGCCTTAAATAGGGGTGCTGGAAATCAATGGGTTCTGGGCAATCTATAGGCTGACAGACATTTTGTGAGATTATTCAAAGGATGAAGCTATACACGACCGAGACTTAACAAATGATAAAAATTAAAGAATCCTCATAAAGGGTGGAAAAACGAACTAGTGGCTTAATTTATTAATCTTCTGAGATTGACAGAACGAAAAGAGGGTTTATTTTCTTCCTCAGATAACGTATCCCATATAAATTGAAATACCATAACTTGCTCAATCGCAATGTTCATTAATTAGCTAGCTTTTAATCGCATCGTTTCACTCAATTACCAATTCAATCACGAGGCCTATTGATTCAATCTAGATCAGAAGATCCCTATGCTGGATCACCAACATTGGTCCCAGAAACTATGGTAAATCACCCAGACTTTCTTGTACTAAAGCAGAGTTTGTCAAATATCCAACTCAGAAATACTTCGGATAGAATGGAAATGGTTCACACAAAAACAATTCTCAACAAAGAGCTGCTATCAGTTCCTTCTTGATGGGGGCGTATGACCGTTCTTCTGCACAATCGTTTGGAACATGGATATTCCATCAAGAGTTAAATATTTCTTAAATTTGAGCTATCTTGACAAAATCCTCACTAAATCAAACCTTGCCAGGAGAGGCTGGCAGGGCAGGCTGAGTTGCATACTTTGTAACTCCACTCTGGAGATCGCTGATCACTTTTTTCTTCAATGCTCATTTTCCAGAAAAGTTTGGTCACCTTTTCAATTTATTCTAAATAACAAGACACTACCTCAAACCCAGTTCATGTTATGGAACAGCTGGAGATCACAAGAACCCATGCACACTCTTAAGATGGGGTTAGACGTACTAATGGCAGCTGGATTCTGGTATGGAAAGAACGTAACAAATGATGCTTTGAGTTCCATGCTTATCTTCCCAGAATTTTGATGTAGCAAGTCGGTAAAGTGTTTCTGTTGTGGATAGCTCATGTTAAAAGAAAAGAAATAGACCAACTCCAACAAATCAGAAATGCAGTCAAGGAGTTTCTGGACAAACCAGTTAACGGCGATTAGAAAGGTAAGTTTATGGGAAATTCAACTAAGTTTCCTATCGAAGAAGATGAAGGAAAACATAAATTTATTGGTAACAAACTCTCTCCCCACAGCTCTTGGTCAGAGATCTCAAATTTCAAAGCTCATAAATTCATAAAAAGCTGAAGTAACATGCACCGAGAATTTAGCTGATGCCAACGAATAGAAATTTCTAAGAGAATCAGGGAAAAGAAAATAGGCCTAAAATATGGAAACTGGAGGTCAGAGGATAGCTAAGATCAGAAGCAACCCTTTGTTTCAGAAACCACCTAAGATCTGTTTTTTAAACAAAATCTGAAAACACACTCGAAGACAATCTGGAGTAATCAGTTTTAGAGTCAGAAAATTTGAAATTATCAGAGAACAGCAACTTCAACACACCCAATACAACCTCTATAACCGAAACAAGATGAGTTCAGACGAATCTTATTGCTGCTAAGCTATCCCACCCAAGTTTCTAAACGAAAACCACACTTAAGCTCAGCTGGTAACCATGGAAACGTTGAGTCTGCCATAGTGTGACACCAAAATTGTTTTACAGGATCCTGTCTAGAGCCTGTAAAAAACCCACGGTAATGGTTTGCTGTACTATATGGGGAACAAGTGATGGGCTCCAAAGTTCAATTTTTGTCTCCAGTATCGAGGTTTGTATTCCCCCTTGTCATCCAAAACGGAAACTATTGAGTTTCCTTCCCTAGAGCTATTGTACTTTTGCAGTTGCCCATCTCTGCAATTATGAACTTATATACATTCTACTACTAATAAATAACGAAGGCTTGCCCTTCTTTTCATCAAAAAAAAAAAAAAAAAAGCAATGGCTCCCGAGCCTGCGGCCAAGACTGCAATTTTTATTAGCCTAAGTTGCACATAAAGAAGAGAAAAGCAGCACATCAGTAAGGAGCCAAAAGGATGAAAAATTAGTCTGCCAAAAATTTGCTTTAAGACAAAAAAACTTCTCCATTGAATGGAATTTAATTTTTCTTCTGGCAAGCTTTCCGGGCCACCTTATAACCAAATAGTATTTGGTAATACAATCGAGTCATGAAGATGGAATTTAATTAATAAATAGAAAACACGAAAGGGGGACTGCATTTTGGAGTTTGAAATTGTTGGAAAAAAATAGCTCCCATCGATGTCCTTGCAGATCAGATACCGCCAAGCCGCTGAAGACACCATCCAGCATCTAATGTAGTCCAGTCCAAGCTGGTCCCCAAGCTTTGATTAATACCAAAAGGCTTACCTCCGAGCTCGGTGCATTTCGACCTTCAATTTAAGTCTGGTGATAGCTTATCCTAAATTGGCAGTGATTCCTCATTGATATTTGACCTTGAGTGTCCACCGAGATTCTCGATTCTGACCTTCAGTTCAAGCTTGATAATAGCAATTTTGAAGTAATGGTTTCCATCAGGATCCAACCTCGATTGTGGCTAAACTTCTAGTTAACCTTCTTCAAACTATTTAAAGTGATCCTACCGCAATTCCAGCTAGGAGACTCGATGCTCATCTGGTTCTCAAGCTCAACCAACCTCAAAGTCCAAAATATAACTCCAACTTAGTTAACTGACTCCCAAGCCTGGCCTATCCGACCTTAGATTATATAATACAACTTCAGCCCATATAATCAATTGTTAAGCTCGAAAGCCTCCAACCTCCAAATATTAGTAGACATTTTTCATCCACGCCATAACCAGATTATAGCTAGCCACTATCAGGCGATTATGATCGTCCACTCATCCTCTATAATAGAATTGGAATAGTCCACTGATAATTAATTACAGCTGTCACTGTTAATTTGTTATAGCTCCATATATAAATAAGACCCTCCAGATATGTTTTCTTCTTCTGATTATCTAACTTTTGAGTACTCTATTCTTGTTGGCTATATTTCCGACTTGATCATCAGAGGATCTACGTTGGAGCCACTCCCCAATGACTAGAACTTTATTTTATAGATCTCACTAGCGAGATCTCAGATATCCACTCCAACATTTTTGATGATGATCTAATTTCTATACCAACAGAATTGGCATTAGAGAAAGACCTTATTTTTAAAGGAGTACCCAATTGAGCAAAGATGCCACACAGGAGAGCATCATCTCGACAATCCGTCGCCAATGCCTCTCGATCGGATCTAGCACCAGCCAATCATTTTGCTCAGCATAGTTGTCTGCCTTGCCACCTCTCCAGCCGACAGCCATGGTGGATGCAAATCAATTCAATCTTTTGGTATAGCAGGTGAAGAGCCTCATAGAAGCCGTGCAGGCGATGCAGCAAAATCTAGCACTAGCACTCCCTGAGAAGCCATTACCGGAGCACCAGAGCCAAGAGTAGGGGAGACCCACTAAATGAAGACAACCAGAAAGTCGAAGAAAAGGAAAGCATGGATCTATAAGTCCTTGCTTAGAGCATGATTTGATTCCTAGAAAGTCTTTGCCTCATGCAAAGCCTTAGTGCTTTGAGATCTATGATCGGGATGATGATCTCAATCGAAAGTTACAAGAAATGAATAAGTCGATTGAAGAGCTTCATAACTGGACCCCAGCTCAGAATGATGGGTTCTACACCAACCCACAGTTTACTACCCAAATCATGTAGGAGCTCGTACCGCCAAATTTTAAGCTTCCCTAGTTCAAAAGCTATGATGGGACCCCGGATCCGATCGATCACTTGAATTCTTTTCAGACAATGATGCTACTCCATGGAGCACCAAATATCTTTTTCCACCGAGCTTTTCCATCAACTCTGAAAGGCATGGCACGATACTGGTACTCGGGCCAAAAATCGAGCACCATCCACTCTTTTGACCAATTGAGCCAAGAGTTTATGACTCGCTTCATTAGTAGCCGATGCCAGCAGCAAGGATCAGAGTCCCTTATCAACATCATGTGGTGAGAAGAAGAATCAATCCGAGCCTACATCAGCCATTTCAATGTGGCTGCCTCGAAGGTCCAAAACTTGGACCAATATGTTGCTATGGATGCTCTAAAGAGTGGCCTTCAGAAGAATGATCTCTTCTTTTTAGTGAAGAAGAAGTACCTCCAAGGCTTCGCCGACATGTTAACTCGGGCCAAGAGATATGCCCAAGCTGAGGAGGCATTCAGGTAGTATGATGTCGATGCTGCAAACAAATATCCAGTGGAAGAATTTAGCAAGTCCTCTTCCCCTTCTGAAAGGATGAGAGAAGGTCAGCAATGCTTTAGGACACCACCTAGACATAGACGAACTCAAACCCCAACTTGGACTCGTCAATCAAGAAGCATGGACAAAAGGGTGTGGCAAAGTCTCCCTCCAAAAAATTCAACAACTATGCTCTTCTAAATGCTCCAAAGACTTAGGTTCTAATGCATATCAGAGAGCGGCTAGCTAGGTCGAAAAAGATATGGTCTCCACCCGGCTAGCATAATCCTAATAAATTCTACTTGTACCATTGTGACTACGGTTATGATACTAAAAAATATATGCAGCTCCAGTATGAAATTAAGGAGTTAATTCGATAGGAGCAGTTGGACCGGATCCTTCGATGTTGACCTACAAGGCGAGAGGATCAACCAAGGGCACTTCCACAACTGAAGCAATCTCAAAGAAAAGAACCAGAAGAAGACTGACCCCCGCTGGGGATTATCAACATAATAATCAAGGGACATCGATAGGAGGGAGCCGATGGATTAACGAAACCAGCAAAGAGGTGGAGAACCGAGGAGCCCATCACTTTCATTGAAGAAGATTCATAAGGGGTCCAGTTCCCACATGATGACATGGTTGTAGTTTTTTAAATATTGCTAATTATGATGTACGTCATATCTTGATTGATAATGAAAGTTTTGTTGATGTCATATTTTATGATGCTTTCTCCAAAATGTCCATACCTAAAAATCGATTAGGGCCACTAAGTTTTTCACTAGCAAGATTCACTGGCGATATAGTACCAATTGATGGGATAAGCATCTTATCCATAGTGGCAGGTCGGTTCCTTAGATAATCTCAAGCTCAAATTGATTTTTTGGTAGTTAAAGTTCCCTCAGCTTACAACGCTATTCTTGGACAACCTGGACTTAATGCACTCTAAGTTGTGGTATCCACATATCATTTGAAAGTCAAATTCTCAATAGAGTATAGGGTCGTAGAGATCCAAGATGACCAAGCCCTGGTGCGCCATTGCTACACAATTGCTTTGCAAGGAGCCAAGCAGTCTAAAGCATATCCCGTGGAAGGGCTGGATGTTCAAGATGAGTTAATTAAGGAGCGTTAGAAACCCATTGATGATCTTGTTACAATCTTCTTAGAAGATGGAAAGAAAGACCATACTATCCAGATTGGCTCAAATTTGGATGACGTAACTATAAGGCAACTCACCACCATTTTGTAAAGAAATGTAGATATTTCTACTTGGGCTCTTATAGACATGCCAGGTATTGATGCCGATGTAATGGTTCACCATTTGAACATGGATCATACATGTCGACTCATGAAATAGAAAAAGCAAAGTTTTGCACCAAAGCGCCAGAAGGCAATGGTGGAAGAGGTAGACAAATTGATTAAAGCCGAATTCATTCAAGAGGTGTCCTATCCAGATTGGATCACAAATATAGTCTTTATTAAAAAATGAATAGAAAGTGGCGAATGTGCATAGACTTCACCGACCTAAATAAAGTCTATCCAAAAGATAGCTATCCTCTATCTCAGATTGATCAATTGGTGAATGCAATCTTGGATCACAAGCTCCTTATCTTTATGGATGCTTATTTCGGCTATAATCAAATCTGGATGTACCAGAAGATGAGAAGAAAACTATCTTTATTACTGACCCTAGTCTTAATTTTTTGTTACAGGATTATGCCTTTTGGTTTGAAGAATATAGGTGCATGCAACTTACCAGCGCTTGGTGAAAAAAATTTTCAAGAAGCAAATCAGCCACAACATGAAAGTTTATGTGGATGATATACTCGTCAAAAGAAGATCCTTGAAGATTTAGAAGAGATTTTCAATACCCTTTAAAGGTACAAAATGAAGTTAAACCTAACGAAATATGCCTTTAGAGTAACCTCAAGAAAATTCTTGGGGTTCATGGTGTCAAAGCGGGCATAGAAGCAAACTCAGAAAAGATTTGAGCTATTTAGGAGATGACCACACCAAGGACAATAAATAAAAAGTCCAATGCCCGATGGAAAAAGTTGTGGCACTTAACCATTTTGTCTCAAGGTTGGTAGAATGCTACTCATGTTTCTTTCTGGTGCTCAAGTAGCCCATAAATTTTCAATAGACTTCAGAGTACCAACAAGCCTTTAAGGAGTTGAAAAGCTATCTCACTTCTTCTCCCCTTCTTGCCAAATCTGAGCCTAATGAAGAATTATTTTTATACTTAGTAGTGTCGCTTATGGCCATCAGTGTTGTCTTCATCAAAGAGGAGAATAAAATTTAATAGTTGATATACTATATCAGTCGAATCTTGAGGGATGTAGAAATAAGGTATACCAAGTTAAAGAAGCTAACTTTTTCTTTGTCGATCGCAGCTAGGAAGCTCCAACCTTACTTTTAAGGACACACGGTGATCCTCTTCATAGATCAACCTATAAAGATGGTTTTGCACCAACCTGATACCTTATAAATGATTGCAAAATGGACGATCGAGCTTATTAAGTTTAACATAAAGTTTCATTCTTAGCCATCCATCAATGCTCAAATACTAGCAGACATTGTGATCGAGTGTACTACTCCAGACCCCATCGAGCTTAAGTAACTATAAGCAAACACTTCTTATCCTCGATCAAACTCTCCTGAAGATAGAATTGACTTATCAAAAAGTTTCTAGGCCTTGCATGTAGATGTCTCATCCAATGCCTCTGGAGCAGACGTAGGCTTGATCCTCATCAGTTCGAAAGGATTTATTGCTGAATATGCTCTATGCTTTGAATTTCTAGTAACCAACAATAAAGTTGGGCATGAGACTCTAATTGCAGGACTCAAAATAGCAAAAGCTTGGAGATAGATCATTTGAAAGCCCATAGCGACTCCCAACTGGTGGTGGGATATGTCCAAGAAAACTATGAAGCTTGAAAGAAAAACATGAGAAAATATTTGAATAAGGTAAAAGGTCTGATTTCAACTTTTATTAATTTTGACATTCAATAAATTTCAAGAATAGAGAACTCTCAAGCAGATATTCTATCCAAGCTAGCTACCTTAACTTTGAATGACTTGCCTAAAAGAGTTTGCTTTAAAGTCCTTCAGCGACCAAGCATTGAGCAACCTTTGATAGTAATGCAAATGGATCATAAGCCTAGTTGGATTGAGCCACTAGTTCTGTACCTTAAAGAAGGTATTCTTCCTAGAGATCCTAAAGAAGCTTGAAAGTTGAGGATCCAAGCATCTTGCTACATCTTGTATGAAGATAAATTATATAAGAGATCCTATTCTCTGCCACTCCTCAGATGCCTTCACCCATCTAAGGCTGACTATGCATTGAGGAAGGTTCATGAAGAAATATGAGAAAATCATCTCAAAGCTAAGTTATTATCTTATAAGCTATTTTAATAAGGGTACTATTAGCTAACTATGTAGCAGGATGTGATTGATTATATCAGAAAGTATGATCGGTGTCAAAAAAATGCTAATATCAATGATAGCCCACAACTTTGCTAACACCTTTAAGTGCCCCTTGGCCATTGCATAATAGGAGATGGATATTCTTGGGTCATTTTTCATGATGTCTAGATAGCGAAAGTTTCTCTTGATAGTAGTGGACTACTTCACTAAATGGATAAAAGCTTAACCATTAGCAAAAATTATTGAAGCTAAGGTGAAAGATTCTATTTGGAAGTTCATCATATGTAGATTCAGTCTACCTCAAACGTTAATCACTAATAATGGATGTTAGTTCATGAAAAAAAATATTTGCTGAGTTCTATGAAGATTTGAATATTTTTTATCATTTGACAATTGTAGGCCACTCCCAGGCCAATGGTGAAGGTGAAGTGAGAAACTGGACATTGCTGCAAGGGATAAAAGCCAGTCTTGAGCAAGCAAAAGGTACTTGGGTAGACAAGCTTTATCATATTCTTTGAGCTTATCGAACTATCTAAAGATTACCTACTAGAAAAACTCCATTTATCCTAGTATTTGGAACTGAAGCAGTCTCCTCGTTGAACTTGGAATTTCTTTGACTCGGCTAGAGAACTTTAATGAATAAAATAATTTACAAGATCTTAGAACAAATCTTGATTTGTTGGAGAAAATTCAGAAAAGAGCCTAAATTCAAATGATGGTTTATCAGTAGAAGGTAGCTCGGTATTATAATTTCAAAATCAAAGGTAAGATTTTCAGGGTCTGCGACTTGATGCTATGTCGAGTAGAAGTTTCTTAACCACGGAGTCAAGACAAATTCTCTCTAAACTAAGAAGGCCCTTATAAATTAGAGGAGGTCATTAGATCAGAAACTTATCACCTGAAGAAACTTGGAGGAGTTGCACTACTTTAACCATGGAACTCTGAAAACCTACGATATTATCAATAGTCATACTTCAATAAAAGATTTTTCATTTGGTAACTCCAATCTTTGTATGTTTGAACTGCTGTAGAAAATGATCAAGCCAAACCTTATACTTAAATAGGAGGTGAAGCTTAATCGTAAATGAGGTTGAAGGCCTCCGGTTCTTAAACAGAGGGTGAAACTTATTCTTAAATGAAGTTGAAGGCCTTCGGTTCTTAAATAGAGGATGAACCCCATTTTCAAAAGAGGTTGAAGGCCCCCAGTTCTTAAATAGAGGGTGAAGCTCATTCTTAAATGAGGTCGAAGGTCTCCAATTCTTAAATAAAGGGTGAAGCTCATTTTTAAACAAGGTTAATGACTCTTATTTTTAAACAAGGGGAATATCAAGTTGAACCTCATTCTTAAATGAGGTTAAAGACCCTTATTCTTAAACAAGGAGGATAAGTTTAAACAAGGTTGGCTAACAATCTAAGGTAATAAAGAAGAATCTAGTAAGCACAGATCATGACAAATGAGACAAAACATAATGAATTGAGAAGAAGATCATTTCATGAAAGGAGATAGTTACAAAGGCCCCTAAGACCGTTCAAAAAAAAGAAAAAGAGAAGAAAAATTTACAAGCATAAAAGTTGGATCTTTAGATGCTGCCTTGGCCATCATTAGGAAATTCTTCAAATTCCTTATATGATCTTTATAGGATTTGGTATGGTGCTCTCAAGCCTTGGAAGGCCATAGGAGGAGTCAGAAGTTGGCTCCAAAGATACTAGGATAGGTATGGTCCTAAGGCTAGAACAGAAGTGATCCTAGGGTAGAGGTAGTGTATAGCTTTCCATGGGCTTGAGATTCAAGTATGAGAATCTCGAGGAGATTGGTTGATGCTCTAGAGATCTGAAAATATAAGATGGAGCAAAAAACTAGAGCCAAAAGAAATATCAACCAAGAAAAGGGGCCGGCATATAGGTGGAGCTGGTTTAGATCTCGAGCTAGCTCGGACTGAGATCGAGTCAACTTGGATCGATCAAGACTGAACTGGCCCTCTTAAGCAAATAGAAAATAGTGTTTGAAAATCTATGGTACAAGATGCAGTCGAGCCATCTCGAGTCTCTATTGAGCCGGCTTGGACATGACGGACAGACCTACAAAGAATTTTCTATTTGATCTTGGATTGGATTTGATCCAAGAAATCTTAAGGTCTGGTTTAATAAGGTCTTAAGGGGCTAGTTCATGTATGGATTGGGTTTAGATCCATGGGATGAGAGCATGTAAAATCATGGGTATACATGGGTTTGGATGAGTGCTTTTATGTATTAGGTTAGCCTAAGAGAATTTTTAAGCTAGGATTTATTAGAGTTCATATGGAAACCCTAGGATATATAAACCCAGTTATTGTAGCTTTTAGAAAAAAAAGTGGAATTAATATAGAGCTTTTCTTCTTAACTTTTTTCTCTCTTCTCTCTAGTTCTAATGCCAAATCTAGGGTTGCCACCCCCTTTCCTTGTTCTTCATTATGTTTGCTAGTTTAACATCTAGGTCTATACAAGAGACCAATCTTTGGTTGTATTTTTGAGCAACCGTGGGGAATAATAATTTGTATCAGAGCTATTGATTATTCTAATAGTTTGGAATTAGAATCCGATTGAGTGTGGAGGAGAAAGAAGATCAGGTTTCAGCAAAGGATCAGTAGTGAGATTCAGATCTAAAGATTTTCTCTTGATTTTATGAGGAAGAAAGAGATCTAGGGGGTGCTATCCATCCTTCCTTGTCAAGGTAATTTTTAGATCTACCTACTGGCTTTTTTTTTATTTGGATTGATCATGAAAGGTAGTGGATTGAAGGTAGAATTTGAGAAGTTTGATGGAAAGAAAAGTTTTACCATGTGAAATATTAGGATGGAAGATATGCTGGTTTAGATGGGATAGTTTGGTAGATGAAGAGAGATCACCCTAGGGACAATGGTCGAAGGGAGGCTGAAGGAGTGATTATAAGTCCTTCAGTTGTAGAAATGTAGGAAAATATTTGGGGTGCATTCAGCTATTCGATCAAAACAAGGATTTGTGAAGTCTTAAGATGATGGAGATGGTTGATCCATAGAGAGTTGCAGTAGGTTTAGAGGAGGTGAAAGTTCTCGAGGGTTTTGAAGGTGCCCGTAGGATTACAGAGTATCTGAGTTTGGAGCAGCGATGGTGGAGGTCCAACAGATCAGGGCTAGATAGTTGATCTTAGATTAGATTTTTTTTATAGGGACAGAGTCATGATTTAGGTGGAGGATGGATTGTGTGCAACAAGAGAGGCCTCGAATACCTATGAGGGGTGGTGTCGAGCCTTGGGATAAGATAGTTTGGTCTGAGCCCAGGACAGAGTTTGAGCTATAGTTTCTTTGGATGAAAATAAAGTGATGGTTGGTGCAAGAGCAGAAGATGATGAAGTGCTAGGATGAAATTTTCTAGGGTTCAATCCTTGGTTTTAAAGAGTCGAATGAGCTATTATTGATTTCGAAGCCTACGGGGTGCAGTGTATTCAAGATGGCTTCAAAAGGATCCGTGGAGTGTGGAGGGTTTGAAGGGATAGTGATGGTGTTCGAGGTGAAGTGGCAGGCCTAGCAATGCAGCATTGGATGGTTGGCTTCAGGTGACTCGATTATAAAGTCGGTCTCTGTAGCATTAGGAGGACTTCAGTTTTAGATAGAGCATCGAATAGAGATAGCTTCAAATGCAGAGGAAGATGTGATATGAGTTTAGAGCGGATGGGTATAGAGAGAGGAGCGATATTCCAATACCAACACCATAAATGCATAGTTTCAAGTGGAGTGGCAGGTGTAGGTCGATAGGCATAGTTCTGAGAACACTATGTCAGATGGTGCAACGAGTGCTAGTACAAGAATGCTATAGGTTCTTTAGAAAAGTTCATGATAAATGATGCAGCTGCAAAGTAGAAGAATGTCTATAATTCCAAAGATGGTATAAAGAAGCAAGCTAAGATCTTTAGTGGTAGAGGCAGTCATCCCAAAGGCCTCAAAAGAAGCTCAGGAGTTGAAGAAGGATGGCGGTGGCAAAGTATGCACAAGGGGCTATCAGGAGATGCATCGATAGTGGGATCATGTAGGAGGATGTTACCAGATGTGCCCAAACTTAGGTGCACCATGATAGAGATTATAGGATTTGGTGTAGTGCTCCCAGGCCTTAGGAGGCTATAGGATGAGTTAGGAGTTGGCTTTAGGGATACTAAGATAGGTATGGTCCTAGGGTTAGCACAAGAGTGATCATAGGGTGGAGACGACATGTAGCTCTCCATGAGCTTAAGATTCAGGTGTAAAGATTTTGAGAAACTTCGTTGGTGCTCCGGAGATCTGAGAATATAAGGTGGAGCAAAAAACCAGAGCTAGGAGAAGTATTAGCTAAGAAAAGAGATTGGCACACAGGTAGAGCTAGTTTAGATATAAGTTGAGCTAGGTTGGATCAAGACCGAGCCAGCTCGGATCGAGATTGAGCCAGCCCTCTTAGGCAGACAAAAAACAATGTTCAAGAATCTATGATATGAGATGTAGTCAAGCTAGCTCGAGCCTCCATCGAGCCAGCTCGGACACAATGGACAGATCTAAACGAAGTTTTCTGTTTGATCTTGGATTGGGTTTGATCCAAGAGGTCTTAAGGTCTGATTTAATAAAGTTTTAAAGGAGCTAATTCATATATGGATCGAATTTAGATCCAAGGAATGAGAGCATGTAAGACCATGGATGTACATAGGTTTGGATGAGTGCTTTCATGTATTGAGTTAGTCTAGGAGTGTTTTTGAGCTAGGATTTATTAGGATTCATGTGGAAATCCTAGGGTATATAAATTCAAATATTGTAACTTTTATAGAAAAAGATGGAATCAATATAGAGCATTTCTCTCTAACTCTCTTCTCTCTGATTCCAATACCAAACCTAGGATTGCCACCCTCTTGCTGAAGGAAAATCCTGATTTTTCGGACCAGGTTCGTTCAGATCTGATCGGATCAAGAGATATATTTTAAAATTTTTTTTCTTTAATTCAAATCAGATCTAGGATATTTTAGATCTGATTCTTATTATTCTAATAATTAAAATAAAATCTAGATAAATTAAATTAAATTTAACTTACTTTGATAAAGGTAATCCTAATTGATCCTAACGAATCTGATCTAGAGGCTTTTATAAGGCCCTGGAGAGTTTCTACTTTTGTCTTGATAAGCATCATAAATTCACCAATAAAAGTATTAATTTATTCAATTAATTTGATATTAATTTTTAAGAATTAATAATCAATTTATATATAATTTTTGAAAAATTCATATTTTTATTAATTAAAAAATTAATTAAAAAATAATAAAAAATAATAAAAATTAAAAAATAAAATTTTATTATCAATAGAAAGAGCTCATTTTTTTGATCACAACGAAATAAATTTCAAGTAAAACGGAGCTAAAATGGAAAAGATATGAATTTTTAAAAATATAAAATAAATAAAAATTAAATAAAAAAAAGAAAACGGCTCAGCCGGCTCCGCAAGCCGAGCCAAGCCGAGCCACCAAGCCAAGCCAAGCCATCAAAGCCGACTCAGCCGTTGAAGCCATCAGCCGGTCCACGATCCAGGCGTGGACCGCCAGCTCAGCAAAATTCCGGCGAATCAGAGATTGCCACGTGGTGGACCTAGACCCCTTAAAGGGTCTACAGAAATTTATCGCGGCTCACAAGGGTAATTCTAGTCTTTTCGTCCGACAACAGCGGCGCTGATTGGTTGCGGTGTGCGGTGCGGC
Source organism: Cocos nucifera (assembly GCA_006176705.1). Classification (NCBI taxonomy): domain Eukaryota; kingdom Viridiplantae; phylum Streptophyta; class Magnoliopsida; order Arecales; family Arecaceae; genus Cocos; species Cocos nucifera. Next base: position 130,540 of record QRFJ01004624.1, read on the forward strand.
CGGTCCACGCGGTCCATGGGAACAGTTATTGCGCGATCGGACGGATGTGGTTGTTTGCGGTCAGGATCGGACGGCTGTGGTTGCTTCCGAATTTTATTCAGATACAAACATCACGCGGATCACCATCGGACGGCAGCGCTCGATCCAGGCGATGATCCGACGGTCCAGAATGCTGCCGACGGTGATCAAGACTCCCGAAGCGCGATTTGCGGCCAGATTTCCTCGATCAAGCGCGATCCAACGGCCAGAATTTAATCCGACCCGATCTGAGCTTGATCTGCATCCGATTTTGATGATTTTTGGACCGTTGGATTCCTATTGAACGGCTGGATTTTATTAGATTTATCAGAGTCATATCAGAGCTATTTTGATTCAAATTTTATCCAAATTTTTTGTATTTTGACGATTACAAAGGCATTAGTCCCATATTGCCTTTAGAAAAAAATATCCAGCCCTCCTAGCTCTATAAAAAGGACCCCAGGCCATCCAGAAATCAACATCTCCGATCAAGGTGAAGCTTTGGTACAGGGCGAAGCCAGGCTATGGGTTAAAGGCTGCTTCGAAGCAACGGGTGCCGAGAAGAAGAGCCGAGCTTCTACACCATCTTTCTGCCAATGCCGATCCAAGATCAGAGATCAGGCTATTTTATTTTATCTTTTCTTTTTAAATTTTATGTATTTAAATTCTAAAATTTTAATTAATAAAAATTTTATTTTTGCATTTTAATTTCTTACTTTTTATTTTTATTATAATTTAATTTCTGCACTTTAATTATTACTTTTTATTTTATTGCAAGTAGATGCTAAGATCTAACTAGTAGATCTTAGTACCAAGTTTAAATTCCTGCACCTTTTAATTTTTGCTTTTTATTTTCCGACTTCACTTTTGATCCCAAAACTCTTTTTTTTTTCTTTTTCTTTTAAAAATCAAAGATTTCAAATCTAAAAATACTACCTTCCCTGTGGATTCGACCCGACTCACTACTATCTACGCATTTTCAATGATTTTAAGAAGTCGGATTAAACTGATAAACACGGTGTCTTAACGACAGCATCGCGTGCCTATCAAGTTTTTGGCGCCGTTGCCGGGGAAGGCACGGATATTAAATTTTTTTTTGATTTCTTTGATTTTTTTTATAAATTAAATTATAAATTAAAATTTTTAATATTGCTTACTAATTTTTTTTATTTATTTTGTAGAAAAAAAAAGAAGAACGAAGAAAGCATCAGAAGTTTTGCCTGGTGAGATCAATCCTAACCCTAGTCCTCTTTTCTTTTTATTTATTTATTTATTTATTTTATTTTTAAATTAATTTAAAAAAATATTCATTTAAACCTAATTAAAAGCCTCATGATAAGATTAGAAACCCTAACTGTTTAGAGCATGCATCATATTAGTTTTATTTTTATTTTATTTTTTTTTATTTTTTTTTGGTGATTGCTGGAGGCAAGGTAAGCCTTTCAGAATTCAATTAGTTGCATGCATCTAGTTTAAATTGCATAGAACCCTTTGATTGAATTTTTTTTTTTTTCGTGCATATTCATATTAAATCAAATTAAGGGCACAACCCAATTAAACAAGATAAGGTGGGGATTTGATCACCCTTCCTTAGCCCACAAACAACCAACCAGCATCCTGCATTGACCTAAGCCTTTAAATTTTAAAATCAATTAGACATCAACCCTAGGAACTCGAGCTCAATAGGACAAGGAATCCTAAGAGTTGAACCGGGTTAGGATAAGTCAATTTGACTGGTGTCTAGGAAAGTGGTTCAGGGACGATTGGGCCCGAAGGAAGGTGGTTTCTAATTGGTTCCGTTCGCTTACCTGGCCAAGCACAATTGGTGTCTAAGGCAAGCAACGGGGGGACTCCCACCGACCTTACACTTACCTGGCTAGTTGATTGGCTAATCCTACACTTGGAGGGCTTGAAGGTGACCTTGGCAGTTAGGAGCTGTCTAGATCTAGGATAACCCTTAGTCAGGATTGATTGACCAACTTGATTGCTAACCAACATTCAAACCTAATTAAACCTAATTCTTCTCTTTCTTCTTAGTTCTAGGACTCCTTAGGACCTCTTCTTTAGAACTTTCTTTCTTTCTTTTTCTTTACTCCTCTAAAAATAAAATAAAAATAAAATAAAATAAAAATTAAATTAAACTAACTAAAAAATATTAAAAATAATAAATTAAATTAAATTAAATTAAAATTAACAAATAAAAATAATTAAAAAAAATTAATTTTTAATATAATAAAATAATAATAATAATAATAAATAAAAAAATATTCTAAAAATTTTTAAACCATACATTAGGGTTACTAATACATGCATGGTAGGAAATCGCTTTTTCTGATTTAGTTGAACTTAATTGAATGGTTGATTCACATTAAACATAATAATCAAATGGCTAATATGAATCTAATAGTCCAAAAATTAGATAAAGTTGACCTTCTTGCTCAGAAAATAGATCAACTCCTAACCCTAGGTCAACAATCTCCTGCACAATTCACAATCATCTTCTAATTATCAGGAGAATTATTCAATCTGTGCTAGTCCAACCCATCATGTAAGTGAATATCCTATGACTGCACAGTTTCCATATTTTATCCAAGAACAAGTTCAAGCTACTCAAGGATACTCCAAATTGATTAATGACCCATTTTCAAATTCATATAATTCAGATTGGAGTAACTTTAATTTTTCTTGGACATCCCAACAGACTCAGGCTCAGACCCAAATTTCACTTGAGCAAAATTATCAAAATTATGCCTATAATAATGGTCAGCCTAGTCAGTTTAACCAGCCATCATATTATAATCAGCCTTCATACCCACCTCCTCAACAGACCAATCTAGCTGATGATAGATTTAACCAACTTCAACAATTAATTCTAACTCAACAGCAATCTATCGCCAGACTAGAAGCTCAAATAGGATAATTAGTTGAGTCTAACATGAGGAGAGAACTAGATCAACTACCGAACCTACCAATTTCAAACAACCCACCTAATGACCACCAACCACCTGGATTAAATTATCAATCTAATGTTTCATCTAAGAATCTCCAATTTGAGAATACCAAAGTAATTCCTGAACTTAAAAGCTATAGGATTCTTATGGACCCATACCAAGACCAGGTGAGAGAGGCTAGTACTGATGCTAGCCAAAATAAAAATTTAGAGGAACTGGTTAGTACTGAGACTAACCACATAGAAGAACCCAAGCCAGGAATTAGTACTGATGCTAGTTCCAGTTTAAATGAGATAGAAATAAGGGAAAAGAGAATAGATGATTTACCCGAGACTTATAAACCTAATGTCCTATTCCCTTCAACCCTAGAAGCTGGTTCTTCTTATAAAAATCAAAAGGCATGTAATGAAATGTCAATGGAGTTGTTTAAGCAGGATCACATTAATTTACCTCCAGAATTAAAACCGCCTTTAGTCACCATTCCAGCACCCATTGAATCAAACTTAACTCCTAAAACTCCATTCATGAGCATTTTAGAAAGAACAAATAGGAGAAATTCTTAATAAACATGGGTCTGAGAATGGAATCATAAAATTATATCCCAAAAATTAACAAGTGAATATATCAATAATGGGATTAAAAATCAATCAACTTTCTGAGATTGGCAATCCAAAACCATTGGAATTTGTCAATCCAATATTCGACACAGGATAGTGAGTTACATTGTGTCTGGCTGAAGACGGTAAACTTAGCGCTTGTTGGGAGGCAACCCAATATTTAGTTTTTATCTAATTTATCTTTTTAGTTTATTTTTTTTTAGGATAATTTGAATAAGTTGGAGGGAGAGCTCAAATTTTCAAAGGCATGTGCTGGACCAAAAAAAAATAAAATAAAATAATAAATAAATAAATAACTGAGTTAGGTGTATTCTTTCCATGTTTTTTTATTACATCCTTTATTTTTTTTCTTCTCCATTGAGGACAATGTCGATTAAGTTGGGGGGAGAGAAAAATAAAAATTTTAAAATTTTAAGTCCTCGAAAAAGTTAGTATTTAGTATTTAGATACTTGATTATGCTTAAGAATCGAATTAAACTAAGCATTTTAAAAAGAAAATTGATGCACAGATTAGAGAATCTATGAGATATTGAGGAATCAAGTATTAAGAAAATTCAATAAAGAGTTAAGTCCTAGAACATAAAATTTTTTTTCTTGGAGCATTTCTAATTATTTCTACTAGCATCAAAGAAAAGTCTACTTTTTATAGGCTTGTGTAGGGTAACTATACGTTTCTTCATATAAAAATTTATTTTAATAAAATAGTTTCCAAGTACTTCTCACTGAGTAACCGGGCCTCTTTGCCTAAGCAAGCATTGAGTTTCGCGTCAAAAGGTGGGAAGGGCAAAGAAGCTCGTTGTAAAGCTAGTCTTAACTCGTAGCCTATTTGATTCGAGCTAGTAAGCCCGAGGGGTATTCTATACCTAGTGCCCTAAAGCCAACTGGTTTGGGAGTCATTGGCCCAAGACTCGCTACATGGATCAAATAGAAAGCTTAAGGAGTTAAGACACTCAATAGTGGTACAACGTTTAAAAAAAAAAAAAAAAAAAAAAAAAACATTGGTTTCCCACCGAGTAACCGGGTCCCGTTGCCTAAGTAAGCAATGATATTCGCATCAAAAAGTGGGCAATGTGAAAATAAAAATTAATAAATGAAGGATGGAAGTAGCAATACACCTGCCTATATGAAAGTTTAGACAAATCAGAGATAAAAGTGGAATAATTTAGAAAAAGTTCTGAAAAATTTAATGTTCTTTACTTAATTTTTCTATTGATAAGTATTAATACCCCAATGATATATCTCATTTAAGCTCTACTGAATATCAATGGCCATTTTGAAAATTGCTTAGGTAAAATTCGAAACTCTAAAGTTAAAAGGTATTTAAAACTAAATTCTTTCTTTACTCGAGGACGAGCAAAGCTTAAGTTGGGGGGTGTGATAAGCATCATAAATTCACCAATAAAAGTATTAATTTATTCAATTAATTTATATTAATTTTTAAAAATTAATTAATCAATTTATATATAATTTTTGAAAAATTCATATTTTTATTAATTAAAAAATTAATTAAAAAATAATAAAAAATAATAAAAATTAAAAAATAAAATTTTATTATCAATAGAAAGAGCTCATTTTTTTGATCACAACGAAATAAATTTCAAGTAAAACGGAGCTAAAATGGAAAAGATATGAATTTTTAAAAATATAAAATAAATAAAAATTAAATAAAAAAGAAAACGGCTCAGCCGGCTCCGCAAGCCGAGCCACCAAGCCAAGCCAAGCCATCAAAGCCGACTCAGCCGTTGAAGCCATCAGCCGGTCCACGATCCAGGCGTGGACCGCCAGCTCAGCAAAATTCCGGCGAATCAGAGATTGCCACGTGGTGGACCTAGACCCCTTAAAGGGTCTACAGAAATTTATCGCGGCTCACAAGGGTAATTTAGTCTTTTCGTCTGACAACAGCGGCGCTGATTGGTTGCGGTGTGCGGTGCGGCCGGTCCACGCGGTCCATGGGAACAGTTATTGCGCGATCGGACGGATGTGGTTGTTTGCGGTCAGGATCGGACGGCTGTGGTTGCTTCCGAATTTTATTCAGATACAAACATCACGCGGATCACCATCGGACGGCAGCGCTCGATCCAGGCGATGATCCGACGGTCCAGAATGCTGCCGGCGGTGATCAAGACTCCCGAAGCGCGATTTGCGGCCAGATTTCCTCGATCAAGCGCGATCCAACGGCCAGAATTTAATCCGACCCGATCTGAGCTTATCTGCATCCGATTTTGATGATTTTTGGACCGTTGGATTCCTATTGAATGGCTGGATTTTATCAGATTTATCAGAGTCATATCAGAGCTATTTTGATTCAAATTTTATCCAAATTTCTTTGTATTTTTACGATTACAAAGGCTATTAGTCCCATATTGCCTTTAGAAAAAAATATCCAGCCCTCCTAGCTCTATAAAAAGGACCCCAGGCCATCCAGAAATTCAATATCTCCGATCAAGGTGAAGCTTTGGTACAGGGCGAAGCCAGGCTATGGGTTAAAGGCTGCTTCGAAGCAACGGGTGCCGAGAAGAAGAGCCGAGCTTCTACACCATCTTTCTGCCAATGCCGATCCAAGATCAGAGATCAGGCTATTTTATTTTTTTTAAATTTCTATGTATTTAAATTCTAAAATTTTAATTAATAAAAATTTTATTTTTGCATTTTAATTTCTTACTTTTAATTTTTATTATAATTTAATTTCTACACTTTAATTATTATTTTTTTATTTTATTGCAAGTAGATGCTAAGATCTAACTAATAGATCTTAGTACCAAGTTTAAATTTCTGCACCTTTTAATTTTTATTTTTTATTTTTCGACTTCATTTTTGATCTCGAAACTTTTCTTTTTTTTATCTTTTTCTTTTATAAAATCAAAGATTTCAAATCTAAAAATACTACCTTCCCTGTGGATTCGACCCGACTCACTACTATCTACGCAATTTTAATAATTTTAAGAAGTCGGATTAAACTGATAAACACGGTGTCTTAACGACAGCATCGTGTTCCTATCAAATCTAATTTGGAGGATCTTCAAAACACCTTTCGAAGATCAGTAGTTGTCCTTTGCAGCAGCACAGCCTTCTAGCTTTCTGTCACCTTTCTCTTATCTGGATCACACCAACTGAAATCCCAAACTTCTTTCGACGTGGAGAGGAGAGGGAGAAGATGAGTTTGGCATGAAGGAGGGGGAGAGAGGCAGCCCTTGGGCGTGGGAATTGTGTTCTTTCTTTGAGTTGGGCGCAGGATCTTATTTATAGACTTTGCGTGATCCAACTCCTCTTCTTCCCAACCAATCATAACTCTTTGTTAAATCAGATCTAAATTTAATTAGTGGGAATAGAGTTCCTTAGATTCATTCTTAGATGGTGCCTAAGATCAGCCAAAGTTGATTCTTAGGAGGAGTCTAATTGAAATCCAAAAAGGAGATGGAGTCCCTATCTAATAGGGACTCCTGGACGCCTCCTGCTTGGGCGCACGTCATCCTTGGCGTGCACCCTCCTCCTTGCCAGCTTCTGGCAAGGGGACAAGCCCTCACCAGCTCTCTAATAGGTGCGTGACATATGGACAGAAGTCAAAGTATCAATGGTCAACGTTTGACCAGTTAAAGGTCAACTTTTGACCAAAGTCAAAGGACGAAAAATGGTAGGTGTCCAAAAATGGTAGGTATTATCTTACAAAATAAGACAATCCTTTCTGACCTGGACAGGCTCCAGTCAGACCAAGTGAAGGCCTCTGATTGAGCACAAACTTCTTGACTCAGTCAGGACAACTATTTATGATAGTAAAAGAAGAACATTAGGTTCAATCGAGTGCTAGCACGATTTTCTTGAATCTAATTGAATCTCATTCAGATCAATTGAATTAGATCAGTTCAATTAATGATCACCAAATTCAAACCCTTGTTTGTGTGATCCAGTTAGGTTTAGTTCTATATGGTAATGGGATATGTCATGATCTCTATCATCGACATCATCGAAACTCCTTTCGATGGATCGGAACTCTTCTGATTCGAACAGCTAGAATGATCGATCATCTAAATCATTCTAATTGCTCCCAAAATCCACTTATGACACTTAGCTGAATGTGAACCTCTTGGTACAGCTAGCTGTGTGATTAAGTTCTTTTATCTTGAGCTCCGATCAGATTAGGGTTAAGGTGAACTCGTCAAACCCTAGTTTCTGTCATATGATGTAATCATTCAATTCAGGTCTGATGTGAAAACCTAAATAGAAACTCTTTCTATTATTTCATATACTGCCATGGCTATGGGCTTCTGGACTTGACTCTTATGATCATCATAGGACTGCTCCTCTACCACCGAGGTAGATAGATTCCATCTTGATGCAATCCAGTTCCTATAATGAACATGCTATAGCCAACATACACCTCAGGGTTTCGAATGGCTAGGAGATCGAGTTATGGTGTAGTCAAACTATAACACCCTCAAGGTGAACTACGGATGCACCTCAGATCAAAGAACCAGACACATCACTGCAGCATCGAGTCAGTCATTGACAAGAAGGTAGACTTCCTAATAACTACTCAAGATGGTCATGCTCAGTATCTTCGTTCTCTAATGAGTACTTGTACTCTCACTCTGGTGTCTCCACACCATAGACTCAAGACTCATCTACTAAAGAGAAGCGATTGTACACCAATCTTTCGGATCAATCACCATCCTTGTGATGATCCTATGGTCGGAAGCATTTTATGGGTTAATAATGATTATTCATGTCTTAAATTTTCAACTCTTGAAAATATGAATTATCATTATCATTAACTCAAAGGATGTATCACAGACACTAAATACATATATGTGATAGAAATAATCCATTTTATTAATTATAGTCAAAATTATAATTTTGCCCCTAGAAGTGTATTACAAGTGTCAGCCAATTCTGACTTTTAGGACACATATATCTAACAATCTCTCACTTATCCTAAAGTCAATTGGCTACAAGTCTAAGTCCCATCTTCTTAAGGTGGGCTTCGATCTTTTGTTATCCCAACGGCTTTGTAAGTGGGTCTGCCACATTGTCTGTGGAATTGACTCTCTTGACCTCGACGTAACCCTTCTCGAGGTAATCACAGATGAGGTGGTATTGCCGCTCAATGTGCTTGGATTTTTGGTGAGACCTTGGCTTCTTAGCAAGAGCTATGGTGCCATTATTATCACAGTATAGAGGAATGACATTTGATAGCATTACTCCAGTTTTTGTAGCAAACTTCTTATACCAGAATACTTCCATTGCAGCCTCTAATGCAGTGATATATTCTGCTTCCATGGTGGAATCTGCTATCATGGTTTGCTTGGAACTCTTCCAGCTGACAGCACCATCATTGCACACAAACAGACTCCTAGATGTCGACTTTCGATCATCTATATCGGACATGAAATCCGAGTCTGTGTATCTCTAGACTTGGAGTTCTCCATTACCAAAGACCAACATCATATCCTTAGTTCTTCTCAAGTACTTAAGGATACATTTCAAAGAAGTCCAGTATTCTTCACCTGGATTTGACTGATATCTGCTTATGACACTCATAGCATGGGCTATATCAGGTCGTGTACATAGCATGGCATACATGAGGCTTCCTATTGCAGAAGCATAAGGAATCTTGCTCTTGTGTTCTATTTCCTCAGGTGCGCTAGGGCACATCTTCTTGGAAAGATGAATACCATGTCTGAAGGATATTAATCCCCTCTTAGAGTTTTTCATACTAAACCTTTTTAGTACTTTCTCTATGTACATCTTCTGGGAAAATCTTAGCATCCTATTCGGTCTATCCCTATAGACCTTAATTCCTAGAATAAAGGATGCTTCACCTAGGTCTTTCATGGAGAATTCCTTGGACAACCATATTTTGACTGTCGTCAACATGGGAGTATCATTTCCAATAAGAAGGATGTTACGTATATACAATATGAGGAAGACAACAGTGCTCCCACTGATCTTTTTGAAGACACATGGTTCCTCTTCGTTTTTGATGAAATCAAATATTTTGATCATATCATTAAAATGAGTGTTCCAGCTCCGAGATGCTTGCTTAGGTCCATATATGGACCTTTGCAGCTTGCAAACCTTGTGATCAATATCACTAGATGTGAAACCTAGCGGCTATTCCATATAGATATCTTCCTCAAGATATCTATTTAAGAATGCCATTTTCACGTCCATTTGCCATATTTCATAATCAAAATAGGCTACAACGGTAAGCAATGTGCGGATGAATTTTAATATAGCCATTAGAGAAAAAGTATCCTGATAGTCAATGCCTTTGCATTGACTATAATCTTTTGTCACTAGTCTAGCCTTAAATGTCTCCATATGTTCATCTGCACCAATCTTTCTCTTGAAGATTCATTTACACCCAATAGGTACTATACCTTCTGGTGGATCTACCAAGGTTCAGACTTGGTTTGAATGCATCGAGTCAATTTCTGACTGCATTGCCATTAGCCATTTCTCAGAGTCGATATCTGATATCGCCTCATTGTAGGTTTTGGGGTCATCGCCATGAGCACCATTACCTACGAGGAACATTTTCTCTATTTTCTCTGAAATAATACCTAAGTATCTTTCAGGAGGATGAAAAACTCTTTCCAATCTACGAGGTGGAGGAGGTAGTATTCTTATTGGCTTAATCTAATTTGGTTTCAATTGGTCCTTAGCTCGTTGTACTTGTGAGACTTTCTCATTAAGCTTAATCTGCTTTCTAATACCGCTATCTTGAATAAACTATTTTTTAAGAGAGATGGCATGTCGACTCACAATCACATTATGGTCTTCTGGAATGTAGAAATAGTATCCTAATGACTCTTTAGGATATCCTATGAATCAAGCTCTGGGGACCTAAACTTTAACTTGTCCGCTTGTTGTCTTTTGGCATGAGCTGGACAACCCCAAATTTTGAGATGACTCAAACTTGGTTTCTTACCATGGCATATCTCATACGGTATGGTAGGAACGGTTTTAGATGACTCAGACAATCCTTTCTGATCTGGACAGGCTCTAGTTAGACCAAGTGAAGGACTCTGATCGAGCACAAACTCTTTTGGCTCAATCAGGATAACTATTTATGATAGTAAAAGAAGAACGTTAGGTTCGATCGAGTACAAGCATAATTTTCTTAAACCTAATTGAATCTCATTCAGATCAATTGAACTAAATCAGTTCAATTGATGATCACCAGATTCAAATCCTTGTTTGTGTGATCCAGTTAGGTTTAGTTCTATATGGTAATAGGATATATCATAATCTCTATCATCAACATCATCGAAACTCCTTTCGATGGATTAGAATTCTTCTGATTCGAACAACTAGAATAATCGATCATCTAAATCATTCTAATTGCTCCCAAAATCTACCAGTGATATCTAGCAGTATATGGTGGCAACCCATCAGAGCTGAATGTGAACCTCTTGGTGCAGCTACCTATGTGATTAAGTTCTTCTATCTTGAGCCTCGATCAGATTAGGGTTAAGGTGAACTCGTCAAACCCTAGTTTCTGTCATATGATATAATCATTCGATTCAGATCCGATGTGAAAATCTAAATAGAAACTCTTTCTATTATTTCACACTACCATGGCCATGGGCTTTTGGACTTGATTCTTATGATCATCATAGGGCTGCTCTTCTACCACCGAGGTAGATAGATTCCATCTTGATGCAATTCAGTTCCTATAATGAACATGCTATAGCCAACATATACCTCAGGATTTCGAATGACTAGGAGATCGAGTTATGGTATAGTCAAACTATAACATCCTCAATGTGAATTGTCGATGCACCTCAGGTCAAAAAACCAGACACACCACTGTAGCATCGAGTCAGTTATTGACGAGAAGATAGACTTTCTAATGACTACTCGAGGTGGTCACACTCAGTGCCCTCATTCTCTAATGAGTACCTATACTCTCATTTCGATGTCTCCACACTATAGACTAATGACTCATCTACTAAAGAGAAGCGATTGTACACCAACCTTTTGGATCAATCACCATCCTTGTGATGATCCTATGGTCGAGAGCATTTTATGAGTTAATAATGATTATTCATGTCTTAAATTTTTAACTCTTGAAAATATGAATTATCATTATTATTAACTCAAAAGGTGTATCACAGACACTAAATACACATATGTGATAGAAAATAACCCATTTTATTGATTATAGTCAAAATTATAATTTTGCCCATAAAAGTGTATTACAAGTGTCAGCCAATTCTGACTTCTAGGGCACATATATCTAACACTTTCCTTGTTCTTCTTTATGTTTGCTAGTTTAATAGTCAAGTGTACACAAGTGATCAGTGCTCGATTGAGGTTTCGAGCAATCGTGGGGATAATAATTAGTATAAGAGCTGTCGATTATTCTAATAGTCTTCATATCATTTCTTTGTCCCTAGACTTTCTTTTAGCAGATTTCGAGCCCTCATTGAGTTAGCTTCCAATTCTTTTAATTTTTTTTGAAGTGTAGTTGATTCAGCTTTTGCATCTTCAATGGCTTTCTCTTGATGCTTTACTTGGATTTGGAGTTGAAGAAGCTCGGACTTATCTTTTTTATGAGTTTTAGAGAGGTTCACGAGGGTATTCTAATTGAAGTGAGCTCGTCTGAATCTTCTTAGGAGCCGGTCTGAATTTTGCTTGTGAGCTCCTTTCTAAGCTAAACTATCTCTTCATCGGCTATATGAAGTTGACTTTGAAGGTTCGAGATTTTCTTGGACCAGCCGCATCTAAATTTTTCATGCCTTTTGAACCAGTGTATGTCTTCCTTTAGGTGTTGGATCTCTTTCTGGGCATTTCTAAGTTCACCATCAAGGAAAGCGACCTTTGCTGTTAAGTACCAAGCCCTTTTGCTAGCAAGCTTTGATATCTATTGGAGCTCATCAAATATTTGGGATCTCTTTGTTGAATATTCCTGTAGGCTTGCCTGACAGCTCAACGCAAATGGTTAACTTTGGTCGAGGCTATTTTATCCTATTTTCTTAATTTCTAAAACTCTTTCTCAGCCTTGGTCAACTTAGCATTAGCTTGGCGAATCTCTTTCTCAAGAATTTGAATTCGAGCCTTGAGAGGAACAGCTTGAGGCAAAGGAGTGGCTATAGCCGATGTTTGAGCTTGTTTGCAATATCTACAAATATCAGTTTGCTTCACAAACGTGCCATAATACATAGCACAAGGTATGAGAAAATAAAATTTCATTGCTAAAAAATTTAATTATATAAGCAAGAAAAAGAAAAAGATACAATCAAGGGTTATCCTCAACCTCGGGTTGGAGGATAGTGGAGGAGCTAGGCTCAGCCCCGATGGATTGACATGCTTCGGCTTCAGAAGCTGAGGGCACTTCGACAGGCTCCCGGGCTTCAGTAGTAGGATCAGTTGTTGGAAGGTCAGCTTTAGTTGGAAGGTCACCTGATTTCTCTTCTAGAAAAGCAAGGATCAGCTTGGGATGACAACTTGCAACCTTCTGCCAATAGGTCTTGAAGCCGGCTTCAAAGTCATCCCCGGTGAACTATACTTTGATTGTGGTAAATTCCTTGGAAGACTTGAATTCTTCCACCACCAAGTGCTTAGCTTCCATCACTTTCTTCTCCTCCTTTTTAACTTTGGTGACCTTGGACTCAGCAATCTTCTTCTTCTCCTTCTCCGAGGCCTAACTGGACTTTGCCCTTTTAAGGGCATTTTTTAACTCAACTATTTCTTCCTTTGCTTCCGTCGAAGTCTTTTCTGCTTCTTGGAGTGCTTGTTTAAGATGCTCAACCTCGGCTTTATGATTAGAGGCCTCAGCCTTGGCAACCTCAACATCTTTTTTGGCCTTAGTGACTTTAGCCTAATTGTTGGTAGTAGAGTCAATGATGACAGATAAAAAGTGGCCCACTTGCAAACAATGGAATTAGCTTCATCACTATAAAAAAATTAAAGCTGACAAGCGACGAAGCACTTACCTCAAGAAAAATAGAGATTGCTCCCTTCTTCTGATCTTGGAAGCTCAGCTCGTGGATCCTCTCCAACTCGATTTTGAAAAAGCTATCTTTAAAAAGGGTTTGGACAACTCTCTAGCTGTTGAGAGTAGCAATGTCCTAATTTATATTATCACTGCTAGATTCCCCGGCATCCTTCTGCAGACGAGGCTTCTTGGCAAGAGCCTTCTTCTTTTGCTCTCCGCCCCTCTTTTTTCTTTTCAGTAGGGGATGGTGGTACGATGGTTTCAAGTGGTGCACTTGGAGTTGGTGAGGCCACTCTAACCTCCAGGTCGGCAATTACAGGAGGAGCTGAAGTAGTGGGACTCGGCTTAGAAGGCTTTACTCATTTTGATACCTTCCCCGAGCTAGAGCTTTTTCTCTTTCCCTTCTGGTGGTCCTTTTGTAGCAATGCTAGCTCCTCAGACATCATTTTTGCAGTAACAAATAAGCCAAGATTAGAAAAAGATAAAGAATTAGAAGAAATTTAAATTTATACCTTTGGAGTCAGCTAGACTTAGGCCAAGGTTGAAAAGAGTTTGATCAGATAAGAGCTGGGCTAGCAGGGAGATTTTATATTCGCATAGGATTTTTGCATTTACAAAGTCTTGCTTCCCTAACTCTGGCATCTTGAAAACTGATTCCCTCGACTGACCATAGAAAGGAAGTTCCCATTCAATGGTGGGATTGGATATGAAAAAGAATTGCTCCTTCCAGCTATGGATAGAAGAATGAGCTCCATTGATCAGACCTTTGATTACAGTTTGTAGGGACACATACTATAAATTTTTGATGAAGGGATGACTCTTAATAGTGAAGAAGGCTCAAAATAAGGATATTGTTGGTTGAACCTCAGCCAAGAAGTAAACAACAAGGAATCCCACAATAAAACAAAAGAATTTGGGGATGATTGAAGATATAGACATATTGTAAAAATAGAAGAGTTCAAGGATAAAGGACAGGATGGGCAATCTGAGCTTGGCTTAGAAGGCTTTCGAGTATAGTCCAAGCCAACTTGGGGGAGGAGCACAAATTCTACGATCTGATCCTGGTAGCTTAAGTTTGTACTCGAAGAGGACCCCAAACCAAGCTCAGATAAAAGACAAGTCATCAAAGTTGAGAGTTGAAGTAAAGGTTTCGGGCACAAAGGTCAATTTGATCTCGTGCCTGGGTTTGGGACTGATCTCATGTCTGAGTTCAAAAGGATTTGGTTTAAAAGGGTTTTTAGAGGTTGACCAAGAAAACTCCAAATTAGGGGAAGCCATTTTAGATCAAGAAAAAATTAGATAAAAATAAACTAAAAATCCAAAAAAAATAGAAGAAAGATTCTACAAAATAGAGGAAGAACTGATAGATCAGAAAGAGCCCTAAAAAATAAGAAGAGGATGGGAAAAGAAAAAGAAAGGTTAGAACACTAACCTAGGATTAAGAGAAGCTCAATGGAACGAACAAAATCGCAAAAGGAAGACGACTGAGAGTGAAAGGGCATGGAGGAATAAGGATGACCAGAGTTGAGGAAGATGGTCACAGAGGAAAAGCTGGGGAAGAAAGAAGCTAAAATGAAAAATTAAGATAGAAAGAGGATTAAAATAGCTAGTGGAACTCTGAACCATCATGATTTTGAATCACCACTACTTTATCCAAGCTTGCCATGTGTCCAACCCATTATGAACTGCTGATGTTAGGTGGTGCATTTATCACACCATACATAGAGCTCCGCATCGAAAGATACTCTGAAATCGAAATCACCTCGAGCTCTTTCGTAATGATGAAATTGTTGTATTGGCTCGACATTTTAGGAGACGTCACATCCCATAGGTGGGAAAATAGGATTGAACTTCGGTAATTGCAAGTTGTAGTACTTTCTTCATTCAAATATTGAACTCGAAAGTAGGAGGATAAGTATTGGGAGAAAATCGCTCTCGCTGAAGTCTTTGCAGATCAAATATCGCTGAGCCCCTGAAGGCATCGTCCGGCATTTGATGCAGTCCAATCCAAGATATAGCCAAGTGAGTTCCTGAGCTCTGATTAATACCAAAAGACTTACCTCCAAGCTCGGTGCATTCCGACCTTCAGTCTAAGCCTGATGATAGCTTATCCCAAATTGGCAGTGATTCCTCACTGATATTTTACCTCGAGTGTTCATCGAGTTTTTCGATTCCAACCTTTAGTTCAGGCTTGACAACAATAATTTTGAAGTAACAGTTCTTGTCAAGATCCGATTTCGAACATGGCCAAACTTCCAACTAATCTTAGTGACCCTACCACAGTTCCAGCTAGGAGACTCAATGCTCGTCCAATTCTTAAGCTCATCCAACCTTAAGGTCCAGAACACAAGTCTAGCTCAGGTAACTGACTCCTAAGCTTGCCCTATCTGACCTCAGATTCTATAATACAACATCAACCCATATAACCAACCATTAAGCTTGGAAGCCTCCGACCTCTAAATATCAGCAGACATTTTTCATCCCCGCTATAATCAGATTACGGCTGGCTACTATCAGGTGGTTACGATTGTCCACTCATCCTCTATAACATAATTGGTATGGCCTATTGATAATTAGTTACAACAGTCACTTTTAATTTGTTACAGCTCCATCTATAAATAGGATTCTCTAGATATGTTTTTTTTTTTTGATTATCTAACTCCTGAGTATTTTATTTTTGTTGGCTAGATTTCTGACTTAATTATCGGAGGGTCCATACCGGTGCCATCCCTTCCAGCTAGGATTTTATTTTGCAGGTTTCACCGGCGAGATCTCAGGTATCCACTCCAGCATTTTTTGTGACGATCCGATTTCTACACCAATAGAAATTAAGCATTTTGGGCTCGAAATTTCATTGTGGTACAAAATTTGTTGCACTTTTGCTGAATGTTGCTTAAAGCATGCTAATCAATCATTGGCCATTGCTTACGGTTAATTTTGCCATTTTGGCGCAATCCTTATCCAGAAGATCCACTGCTCTCACAGTAATATCCAGTAGTATGCTGTTTATAAATTTATGATTTTCATGAGAACATTTTTCCTAGCTAGGCCTTGTAATTTTAATTTCGACCTTCTACTGTTAAAGAAAGCAAGAAACTTCTTTATCAATGAACAATTTATTTTGAAAAGAAAGATCAATAAGCAGGTTTCTTTATCAACTTTAAGGTAAGACACTTCGTAAACATAAGCAACAAATTACGAAATATATTCATAATTGGAGATGCAGTATAATTTAGTCCACCATCACTGCACTGCCATACGATTTTATTATTTGGGAGTGAATCTTTTAATCCCTAGTCTGACAGTTATTGAATAATTGATACCTTGCATGGTCATGTAATCTTCTTACCCTGGGAGCATTATCTGAACTTTTTAACTAAAACCACTTCCTTTAAAATTGAGCTAATCATTTTTATGAATAAACAGCTTCTTTAAAAAGAAATAATAAGCATAAAATTTTGAATACATGAACCATAAAATCAGCAATAGTCTATTCAGTTGCGAGATATAGCACTTGCTTTGTCTATTAGTAATCAAATTGTATTTGATCATCCAGCAATTTACAAGCACTCCCTCAGAAGAGTCTATCGTACAAATCCTGTAAATTTTAAGATTCAAAGATATTATAATATCCAAGAAAAGATCTCATGCTCTGACCATCCCCTTTAATAGTTGTGAAAGCCAAAATCATACAAACATCAGAAAGAAAAGAGCAAAAGAGAAGCAAAAAAATTTTAAAAAAATTGTCATCGGATCTTAGAGACCGCATCGACCATCTGCCGGAATTGTTGTGCATCCCATGGGACTCTGAGGATCCCTTGCTGCCTATAACCAAATTCTATAGCAGCCATTTCCAGCAACGCGGCAACGGATGGATCCTTCAAGAGCCTCACATGCACCAGAATTCTCTCCACCTTCCCTTCCTCACATCCCACCAGCATCGGAATGTACCCTTTTGGGATCGTTTCCTCCATTCCCTTTTTGCCGTTGTCCTCCAAATGTTTGCTGTACATCAAGGACTCCTGGTCTTTTCTCCTCCAGATCATTGTTGTTGCCTCTCTTCTATCTAAGCTTTTAAAGCAGCTAAAAAGGCAGTCGCCTATTAATTTGAGTACTTACTACATGGAGACCAATCTCTGAAGGGGTTTATATAGACTCCAAATAAAGAGCTGGAGAAGGATAAACTATTAATTTGCGAAATTTAGAATTCTTTTCAAGTCCAAGTTTATTAGCTGCTGCGCTCGTGGTCTGATGTACTGGTCAAAAGTTTTAGCGTGGAGCCGACTGCTTCAGCAGCGGAGTGGACCTGTTCAAACGTATCATACTTCTACGGGAACCCGGTAAACCATCAAAGCGTGAACTTCGAAGCAACTGCACCACCAAAAGCAAAGAAATAAACTTTTGCTGTAATATGATACTTTGGTTCGGTACCGCACCTTATTAAAAAATTACGTTTGGTGATTGAGGTGAACGGCCCTTCTCAATGCGACAAAATCCGGAAACAACCGTTGAACGGCACGTGAGCAGCTGTGCCCTAGTACATCTGCCATAGAATTTTATGGATATAAGGGCTGTTTAAGGGCGGGTAAATGCACGTGTTGACTATTTTAATAAAATAAATATTAATAAATAATTATATTAAATTTAATGACATCTAAAAGGTAATATAAAATATTAATGGCCTTTTCATTTAGTCATGTTCCTGTCTAACTCATCCTAATTCATTTTTAGTTTGAAAAAAAATATATCATTAAAAAATAGTAAATATATGAAAATCATTAAATATGATGCTCCATATATTATAATCGGTTGCTTGGACGAATATTTTTGTTCATACCTTCCAATACGTATAATTTTGTATCATTAAATAGTTGGAATCTATCAGTTAAATGGCCTTTGGCAAGAAAAGAGTCAATCGGAGTTGCCATGACTTTTATTTCTTAATCATTACATCAAAATGAACTGAGTATTATGCTCCAATACCACTTGTTATCTAAAGATAGCAATCCAAAATGATGATGAATTAGATTCTTTAAAAATTAAAGACCTAATATGTGCTATAATTACCCATTTCAAATGTATTTGTGATGTACAAGTAGTTAGAAAATAGTCAAAGCAATGAAAAATAAAAGTAAATAAGCACAAACTCAAGAAATTTATAATAATTTGGAGTCAAACCCAGTACCTATGTCTACTCTCTAAGACGTCCCACTTAGGAATGTAAAGTACTATAGTTCTCTTAAGCACAATCTAATTGTTTTATCCGGACTTACATCAAATGTATTTAATTTTATATTGGCTTACCAACCAAAACTTCTTCAACTAAGTCTCCCAAGACTTAGTCAAATACACATGTCCACTTTCAAACTTGGACTAGCTTTTATCCCCAAGAAACTTATTACAATGTAATAAATAAAGCAAGGAAAGTATTTAAAGCTCAAAACAAAAACATCATTGAATATCTTGGGAAGTTGCTAATGAAGCATTTTTGAATGCTTTGATTGCATCCTTAATTGCTTGAAAGAGGGCAGATGAATTTCTTTAATTGATTTCTATATTGGTAGCACACTCAATGAATGCTCTTGTCCCTTTTTTTTTTTTGGTGAATTTAATATATTGAAGGTTGGAATGGAATGCCCTCTCAAAAGTCTTTTTCTTTATATCCCTTTATTCCTTTATTTTTGTTAATCTCAAGGATTGATTTTGGTGAGTAATACAACTTTTGAGTATATGTTTGGACTAATGAATTCTCTAAGATCATGTTTCAGGAAGAATTGAAGAGTATCAAGAGAGAAATTTTGAAAGTACAATTAAAAACAAATAAGAAGAATTTGGATGCCTTTTGAGTGTGACACATATCTGAAACAAGCCTAAAGAAGGGTATTCCAAGATCAAAATTAAAGAAAAATTTAATTGATAAATATCAAAAATTTCAGCAGTAAGAGCAGTCGAGTCGACTCAAGGAAGTCCCTATTTTCAGCCAACATGCTCTTGAGTTGACTAATGATTGAGCGCGAGTCGATTTGAATGAACAGTGGTAGAAAAGAAGATTTTTCAAAATAAAAATATTCTAGTCAAGTAGCAAGCTCGAGTCGACTCGAGTTGGTCGAGTCGAGATCTCAGAAAAATACAAAAGAATTGATTTTTAGGACAAAAATTTGAGGTTGACTTGCAGGATGGTCGAGTCGACTCGAGGGCACAATCGAGTCGACTCGAGTTCTAATAGCTAGTTTCTGCAGAATATTGAGAACTGCATAGTCCACTTTCTAATAGTCATATTCAAACTTTTAATTGTTAGAAATATTTCTCCAGGCTATCAAACATTGGAAAAGACCTATAAAACTCATTGGAGACAAGACTTGAAATATTAATCATTGAAAGAAAGCAAAAGTCAAGTGAAAAATGCCAAAGTACATTGAAAAGAGAGAATTTCATTTTCAACCCCTTGAAACATCAAATCAAGAGATTTTCTTCAGCAAGAAGACAAGTTGATCTACTCAAAAGCTTCCATTAAAAAAGATTCAAAAGCTTCATAGATATTTTTGCTCATTAAAGAAGCTTTGTGTTCTTATTTCTTGTTCTATCTTTGCATTTATTATAACTAGCTTCAATAGGGCTTTGAAGCTAGAAGAAAGGCCTACCAAACCTGAAAATTGGATTGTAAGCCAAGGTTGACTTAGAGATTAGTTGTGGTTGGTGATCTGATGTAAAATGAATTAAATTTTTGAATTGTGAGCCTAAAAAAATTATCTAACTGTAATCTTGGATAAATTATTGTAAAATTTTTAAGTGGATCTTGGAGAATGGATGTAGGTGCAAGGGATACCGAACTACTATAAATTTCTTGATATTTGTGATTGTTCTTTTTCTCTTACTTTCCATTGCTCTTATATTTTAGTATATTTAATTACATTACAATACAATGCTCACCAACACTTCACTAGTTTGAAAAATCCAATTCACCCCCCTCATAAGTTGTCTTGCTGGACAATAAATGGTATCAGAGCATCGGTACTCACTTTATTTGATTTAACAATTAAGAGTTAATATCAAATGACAATCTATATGAGTGCATCCCTTGTCGAAGGATAATCAATCACTACAAAAATTCATATTATTAGTGATCGCTAAATACCATCACTAATAGTCATCCAGCCATCGCTAATAGCCTCGCTATCGCTAATATCATCATAAAAGTTAATTTATAAAATTTTTATCGCTAATTATTATTATTAGTGATAAAAAACTTAGTTGTCACTATGTCTATTAGCGACGATTTTAGAGATGAAAAAATTTCATCGTTAATTAATTTTTAATATTTAAGTTAAATTAAAAAAATTTTAAAAAAATAGCGATGATACTTTTGTGGCTAATGCCATCGCTAATAATTATTAGTGACCAAAATTACTATCACTATATTATCTCTAATTTTTTTAATTTTTAAATAAAATAAAAAAATATTAGCAATGATAAATAGTGGCTAATGCTGTTGCTAATAACTATTAGTGACAAAAAATACCATTTCTAATTATTTTTAATTTTTAAATTATATAAAATAATTATTTTAAGAAATATTAATAATGGCATTTTAGTCTCTAAAGTTATCACTAATATCAATGCTAATAGTAAAATTTTTTAAAATAATAATAATATATTTAAAAATCTATTTTAATTAATCATAATGAATTATGGTTTTTAATACCTATTATAATTAAATTTCAAAGATAATATGATAATAAAAAATTGAAAAATAATTATATAATATTAAAAATATAAATTATATATTTTTTTATAAGTAGTATCAAAAAAAATATAATATATCAAAAAAAAATTAGGTCTGATCCTCATCGTCGTCCACCTCCTCCTATTCCTCTCGAATAGTTGGTGGATGAGAGTCAGATATCCCAACATCTTGTAACAATAAAATAAAATAATATTAATAAATTTTGATATGAAGGCATATTTTTTGATCCAGAGGTAAATCTTTTAATATACTCCTCTGAATCTCAAGCAAATTACTCATACACGTTTCATTCGATGATATGAAGCTATAGACTGTTAGAATATGTATCCTAGAAGTCAGAATTGGCTGACACTTGTAATACACTTCTAGGAATAAAATTATAATTTTGACTATTATCAATAAAATGGATTATTTTCTATTATATATGTGTATTTAGTGTCTGTGATACATCCTTTGAGTTAATGGTAATGGTAATTCATATTTTTAAGAGTTGAAAATTTAAGACATGAATAATCATTATTAACTCATAAAATGCTCCCGACCATAGAATCATCATGAGGATGGTGATTGATTCAGAAGGTTGGTGTACAATCGCTTCTCTTTAGTAGATGAGTCTTGAGTCTACGGTGTGGAGACACCGGAGTGAGAGTACAGGTACTCGTTAGAGAACGAGGGCACTGAGCGTGACCACCTCGAGTAGTCATTAGGAAGTCTACCTTCTCGTCAATGACTGACTCGATGCTGCAGTAGTGTGTCTGGTTCTTTGACCTGAGATGCATCGGCAGTTCACCTTGAGGGTGTTATAGTTTGACTACACCATTAACTCGGATCTCCTAGCCATACGGAACCCTGAGGTGTATGTTGGCTATAGCATGTTCATTGTAGGAACTGGATTGCATCAAGATGGAATCTATCTACCTCGGTGGTAGAGGAGCAGCCCTATGATGATCATGAGAATCAAGTCCAGAAGCCCATGGCCATGGTAGAGTGAAATAATAGAAAGAGTTTCTATTTAGATTTTCACATTGGACTTGAATCGAATGATTACATCATATGACAGAAACTAGGGTTTGACGAGTTCACCTTAACCCTAATCTGATCGGGGCTCAAGATAGAAGAACTTAATCACACAGGTAGCTGCACCAAGAGGTTCGCATTCAGCTCTGATGGGTTGCCACCATATACTGCTAGGTGTCACTGGTGGATTTTGGGAGCAATTAGAATGATTTAGATGATCGATCATTCTAGCTGTTCGAATCAGAAGAGTTCTGATCCATCGAAAGGAGTTTCGATGATGTCGATGATAGAGATCATGACATATCCCATTACCATACAGAACTGAACCTAACTGGATCACACAAACAAGGATTTGAATCTGGTGATCATCAATTGAACTGATCCAGTTCAATTGATCTGAATGAGATTCAATTAGGTTCAAGAAAATCGTGCTAGCACTCGATTGAACCTAACGTTCTTCTTTTACTATCATAAATAAGTTGTCCTGACTGAGCCAAAGGAGTTTGTGCTCAATCAGAGGCCTTCACTTGGTCTGACTGGAGCCTGTCCAAGGTCAGAAAAGGTTGTCTTATTTTGTAAGACAATACCTGCCATTTTTGGTCACCTGCCATTTCTCGTCCTTTGACTTTGGTCAAAAGTTGACCTTTGACTGGTCAAATGTTGACCATTGATACTTTGACTTCTGTCCACATGTCATGCACCTATTGGAGAGCTGGTGGGGGCTTGTCTCCTACCAGAAACTGGCAAGGAGGAGGGCGCACGCCACCCTTGGCGTGTGCCCAAGTTGGAGGGCCCAGGAGTCCCTTGTTGGACAAGGGACTCCATCTCCTTTTTGGATTCCAATTAGACTCTTCCTAAGAACCAAGTTTGACTGGTCTTAGGCAGCCATCTAAGGAGGAATCCAAGGGACTCTATTTTCCCACCAATCAGATTTAGATCTGATTTCACAAAGGGTTGTGTTTGGTTGGAAAGAAGAGGAGTTGGATCATGCATAGTCTATAAATAAGACCCTGCGCCCAACTCAAATTATGAATTAAAAATTTTCCATGCCCCAAGGCTGCCTCTCCTCTCCTCCTCCATGCCAAAGTCCATCTTCTCCCTCTCCTCTCCACGTCCAAAAGAGTTTTGGGATCTTGGTTGGTGCAATTCCAGATCAAGAGAAAGGCGACAAAAGCTAGAAGGCTGCGCTGCTGCAAAGGACGACTGCTGATCTTCAAAAGAGTTTTGAAGATCCTCCAGATCAGATCCAGATCTAATTTTTGGAGACATGATAGAGAAGAAGAGGATCTCTAGATCCAAGTCTGAGTGGATACCGGTAGAGGCCAGGCACTTGCGTGGCTAGATCCAGAACCTTCCGCTGCTTACAGGATCATCAACAGGGTAATAGGATTACCCAACATCAAGGTAAATTAAATTTGATTTAATTTATCTAAATTTTATTTTTATTATTAAAATAATAAGAATTAGATCTAAAATATCTCAAGATCTGATTTGGATCAAGAGAAAAAAAATTTTTGAAATATATCTCTTGATCCGATCAGATCTGAACGAACCTGGATCCAAAAAATCAGGATTTTTCCTTCAACTGGTATCAGAGCCAAGGTTCTAAATTGTTTAGATCTAATTTTAAATTTATTTTAATTAAAAAATAAGTGATTTTAGATGTCACATGAGATGTGATCAGATCTAAAATCAGAAAAAATTAAAATTAAATGATTTGGATCTAAGATTAGAAAATATGCATGACTAGTTCTAAAATAGAATAGTTCTATAGAATAGTCTTGCATGTTTATGATTTAATCTGATTAAATCATATTTTAGATCTATTTATTTACTATTTTTTGATATTATAATTATTATAATAACATCTAAAAAATAGCAAATAAAAATTATTTAATTTTAAACATCATATGAGATATGATTGATGCATGTCTAGACTAGTTGTAGAATAGTTCTACATAAGTTGTCTAGATTAGAAGTTTATTTTGATAAGATCAATTTAAATCTAATTTTTTAGATTATTATGAGATAATTTAGATCTAAAAATATGCATGATTCGATACATGAGATGTATGCAAAATATGCCATGATTAGATCTAATTTATATATGAGATATATGATATAGATCTAAAACTGTTTTGTAGTATTGCATGTTCCTGATTAAGGCGTTCCTCTTGGCCGTCCGGTCATAAGAACGAAGAAGGAGTTTAAAGGCCCTCTCCTCCCATTCCGATGGGTGTTCTTATGATGTGTAGGGGTGCTGCGTGTTCGTCCTTAATCAGAAAAAACCCAAAACTTACTTTCTGCAAAACCCTAGATCCTGAAACCCTAGGATTTATTGTGCATATTTTGTTTATGAACCCTACTTAATTAAGAATTAAGATTATAAAATATTAATTAGGTCTAAAATTGAGAATTTTCAGATCTAAGACATATTCATAATACTGGGTTTCGGGCTTGGGTAGCTCAATTAGGTCTAAGCGGTTGATCAAACCGAATCAAGAGTTGGTTAGATGGGATCAACAATGCTTAAATTGACCAGCCTAATAGGATTAAGTCTGGGTCAAGATCGAGTCACGATCAAGCAAGACCTAATTAGGCTCAGAGGTTAGAGTCTGGATTGTAGGCTAACCCAATTGGTTCTGGCTCAACAATTTGGTGTCTAAGGTAAGTTTGGCACATACGACGACCGACTGGTTTTTAATTGGAAGCTACTCGACCTGAATGCATTCTTGTACGAGTTAATGGCATATTCCTTCCACCGGTCTCACTTACCTGGCCATATCTGTTGACACAGTTCTGATCTGAGGTGGTCAATAATCCGAGCTAACCCATGCCACTAGGTTAGTCATAATTGTTATGACTAATGACAAGTCTAGTTTAATGAGACCTGAATCAATTCTCCCTAAGAAAAGATTAAGTCTGAGGTCTTCCACCATTGTAGATGTGCGGGCCCTTCCCGGGGTTGATTGTTCTCGGCTGGATACAGTGGCTCAGTTGCACCGAGGAAGATGCAACCATGTCTATTAGGCATTGGATGCTATGGGCTGGAGGATGAGTTGGGCTCAATATTTCGGATACGGTGAGAGACTCAATTAGGAATCCAGTCTATGCAAATGGTGGGTCTGACTTAACTAAGGAGTGGATCCAGATACGGTGAGTGAGATTCATGAATTAGAGATCAAGTTTGGGTGCACCATGATTAGAGAATCATTGAACAAGAGTTGTTCACTCATTGGCTAACCCATCACCAATAACTGTTAGGTGAGGTGATGAGTCAGTTGGTGAGACCGCACCACCCACTAGAAATCATTAATCATGGAGATTTTCGCATCTCTACAGAGGGAGTGTAGGGATCCGAGAAAATAGTGGAAGCTAATTTGTTTAAAAATAAAATTTTTAAATAAATTGGTCAAGTCATAATTATAATATCTAACTAGAATCTTTGACTCTCTGTAGGAAAATATCTGCGTCCAATCCATTAGCACGTATCCTGGACACACATAGACTGACCGGACCCAATTATAAAGATTGGCTCAGGAAACTACAAAATTATTTTGGGATTCTGAGAAGTTAACCCATGTATTGGACCAGGACCCTCCCACCTTACCAGCCCGTCCATCCACTGAACAGAGAGCATCTCTGGAAAAATGGATAGACGAAGATAATAAGGCCAGATATTACATGTTTGGCTCGATGTCTGATGAGCTCCAGCGCCAACATGAAGATATCGGGACTGCTCGCCAAATGTTGGCTCACCTGCAAGAGATGTTTGGTGAACAGAGTCGCGCAGCCAAGTATCAAGTCACAAAATGACTTTTTAAGGCTAAGATGCGTGATGGGCAGTCAGTCCAAGATCACTGTCTGATGATGATCAAGGACATGAAAGAGCTTGAGAAGCTCGGTGTGAAGTTAGACTTGGATCTACAGAATGATATTATTCTGCAATCCTTGACTGATGCATATGGGCAATTCATCATGAATTACCACATGCATAAACTTCAAAATTCCTTGGCCGAATTAATGAATATGCTGGTCACTGTTGAGCTTTCTATGAAAGATTTTAAAGGCTCAGTTCTTGCTATGGAACGAACTTCTTTCAAAAAAAAGTCTTATAAAAAGAAAAAGTCTGTGAAAAGATAAAAGATAGAAGGAGGAAAGAAGAAGAAGGCAGAGTCGAAGAAGAAGACCGCTATCAAAGAAAAGTGTTTTCATTGTAATAGCGACAGCCACTGGAAGCGGAACTGTCCTACTTGTCTGGCCTCCCTGAAAAATAAAAAGAAAGGTCCTTCTGGAGGTATGCTCGTTATTGAGTCTAACCTTATGATTTCTTCTGCATCCAGTTGGATGCTTGACTCTGGTTCTAGTGCTCATCTGTGCACTTCCATATAGGGTCTTGAGGATAGCAGAAGGCTGAGGGATGGAGACATGATCCTACGCGTCGGTAATGGAGCAAGAGTTGCTGCAGTGGTGGTGGAAAAATACCCTCTTCGATTACCATCTGGATTTAGACTTAGTTTTGAAAGACTGTTATTATGTGCCTGCAGCTAGTAGGAATTTGATTTCTGTTTCATGCTTAGCACTAGAAGGCTATGTGATTACCTTCTTTAAGGACCATTGTAACATTCTTTATGAAAAAAATAAAATTGCAAATGGTTTTCTTATTAATGGTCTTTATCAGCTACATATTGATGTACCTATTCTAACTATCGAGCAAAATGTGAATGCCAAACGACCTAGGGATAGTCCAAACGATAGATATCTATGGCACCTGAGATTAGGTCATATAGCAGAAGATAGGATCAACAAATTGGAGAAAAATGGGCTATTGAGTCCATTGACTTCTGAGTCATATCCAACTTGTGAATCTTGTCTTCAAGGCAAAATGACTAAACTCCCTTTTGTAGGACATGGGGAAAGGGCCACAGATCTCCTTGCCCTAGTACATACTGATGTGTGCGGCCCATTTGATGTGCCGGCTAGAGGCAATTTTGTCTACTTCATTACCTTTACCGATGATCTATCTAGGTATGGGTATGTGTATCTTATGAGACACAAGTCTGAAGCTTTTGAAAAGTTCAAAGAATTCAGACATGAAGTAGAAAAATAAACTGAAAAATCCATTAAGGTTCTTCGATCAGATCGAGGAGGTGAATACCTTAGCCGAAAATTCCTAGACTATCTCAAGAAAAATGGCATAGTCTCTCAATGGACTCCACCAGGAACACCTCAACTCAATGGGGTTTCAGAATGGAGAAATCGGACTCTATTGGATATGGTTCGATCCATGATGAGCTTCACAGACCTTCCTGATTTTCTTTGGGGACACTCATTGTTAACTTCAATTTATCTACTGAATAGGGTTCCCTCTAAAACCGTTCCTACCACACCGTATGAGATATGGCATGGTAAGAAACCAAGTCTGAGTCATCTCAGAATTTGGGGTTGTCCGGCTTATGTCAAAAGACAACAAGCGGACAAGTTAGAGTTTAGGTCCTTCAGAGCTCGATTCATAGGATATCCTAAAGAGTCATTAGGATACTATTTCTACATTCCAGAAGACCACAATGTGATTGTGAGTCGACATGCCATCTTTCTTGAAAAATAGTTTATTCAAGATAGCGGCATTGGAAAGCAGATTAAGCTTGATGAGAAAGTCTCACAAGTACAACGAGCTAAGGACCAATTGGAACCAAATCAGGTTGAGCCAATAAGAACACTACCTCCTCCACCTCGTAGATCAAAAAGAGTTTTCCCATCCCCCTGAAAGATACTTAGGTATTATTTCAGAGGAAAGTAGAGAAAATGTTCCTCATAGGTAATGGTGCTCATGGTGATGATCCCAAAACCTACAACGAGGCGATATCAGATATCGACTCTGAGAAATGGCTAGAGGCAATGCAGTCAGAAATTGACTCGATGCACTCAAACCAAGTCTGGACCTTGGTAGATCCACCAGAAGGTATAGTACCTATTGGGTGTAAATGGATCTTCAAGAGAAAGATTGGTGCAGATGGAGAATGTGGAGACATTCAAGGCTAGACTAGTGGCAAAAGGTTATAGTCAACGCGAAGGCATTGACTATCAGGATACCTTTTTCCCAGTGGCTATGCTAAAATCCATCCGCACATTGCTTGCCATTGCAGCCTATTTTGATTATGAAATATGGCAAATGGACGTGAAAATGGCATTCTTAAATGGATATCTTGAGGAAGATATCTATATGGAACAGCCGCTAGGTTTCACATCCAGTGATACTGATCACAAGGTTTGCAAGCTGCAAAGGTCCATATATGGACTTAAGCAAGCATCTCGGAGCTGGAACACTCATTTCAATGATGTGATCAAAAAGTTTGGTTTCATCAAAAATGAAGAGGAACCATGTGTTCTTCAAAAAGGTCAGTGGGAGCGCTGTTGTCTTCCTCGTATTGTACGTGGATGACATCCTCCTTATTGGAAATGATATTCCCATGTTGACGACAGTCAAAATATGGTTGTTCAAGGAATTCTCCATGAAAGACCTAGGTGAAGCATCCTTTATTCTAGGAATTAAGGTCTATAGGGATAGACCGAATAGGATGCTAGGACTTTCACAGAAGATGTACATAGAGGAAGTACTAAAAGGTTTAGTATGGAAAACTCTAAGAGGGGATTAATACCCTTCAGACATGGTATTCATCTTTCCAAGAAGATGTGCCCTAGCACACCTGAGAAAATAGAACGCATGAGTAAGATCCCTTATGCTTCTGCAAAAGGGAACCTTATGTATGCCATGCTATGTACACGACCTGATATAGCCCATGCTGTGAGTGTCACAAGCAGATATCAGTCAAATCCAGGTGAAGAACACTGGACTTCTATGAAATGTATCCTTAAGTACTTGAGAAGAACTAAGGATATGATGTTGGTCTTTGGTAATGGAGAACTCCATGTCCAGGGATATACAGACTCAGATTTCATAAGGATTTGAATATGGTGATCATCAATTGAACTGATCTAGTTCAATTGATCTGAATGAGATTCAATTAGGTTCAAGAAAATCATGCTAGCACTCGATTGAACCTAACGTTCTTCTTTTACTATCATAAATAGTTATCCTTACAGAGCTAAAGGAGTTTGTGCTCAATCAGAGGTCTTCACTTGGTCTGACTGGAGCCTGTCCAGGTCAGAAAAGGGTTGTCTTATTTTGTAAGACAATACCTGCCATTTTTCGTCACCTGCCATTTCTCATCCTTTGACTTTGGTCAAAAGTTGACCTTTGACTGGTCAAATGTTGACCATTGACACTTTGACTTCTGTCCATATGTCATGCACCTATTGAAGAGCTGGTGGGGGCTTGTCCCCCTGCTAGAACCTGGCAAGGAGGACGGCGCATGCCATCCTTGGTGTGTGCCCAAGTTTGAGGCGCCCAGGAGTCCCTATTGGATAGGGACTCCATCTCCTTTTTGGATTCCAAATAGACTCCTCCTAAGAACCAAGTTTGACTAATCTTAGGTTCCATCTAAGGAGGAATCCAAGAGACTTTATTTCCACCAATCAAATTTAGATATGATTTCACAAAGGATTGTGATTGGTTGGGAAGAAGAGGAGTTGGGTCATGCATAGTCTATAAATAAGACCCTACGCCCAACTCAAATTATGAATTAAAAATTCTCACGCCCCAAGGCTGCCTCTCCTCTCCTCCATGCCAAGTCCATCTTCTTCCTCTCCTCTCCACGCCCAAAGGAGTTTGGGATCTTAGTTGATGCAATCCAGATGAGAGAAAGGCGATAGAAAGCTACAAGGCTGCGCTGCTGCAAAGGACAACTACTGATCTTCGAAAGGTATTTTGAAGATCCTTCAGATCAGATCCAGATCTAATTTTTGGAGACATGATAGAGAAGAAGAGGATCTTCAGATCTAGCTTGAGTGGATATCGATAGAGGTCAGGCACTTGCATGGCTAGATCCAGAACCTTTCGTTGGTTATAGGATCATCAACGGGTAATAGGATTACCCTACATCAAGATAAATTAAATTAAATTAAATTTATTTAGATTTTATTTTTATTATTAGAATAATCAAAATTAGATCTAAAATATTCTAGATCTGATTTAGATTAAAAAAAAATTTAAAATATATCTCTTGATCTGATCAGATCTGAACGAACATGGTCTAGGAAATTAGGATTTCCCTTCATAGACACCTCCGGCCTATTGATTGGATGGTTGATTAAATTTTTATCCCTTAGATTCTCTTTTCAGACTCAAATCTAAATATTCGAAGCTTCTAAATATAAAAACTTAAAATAAGTAAAAAGATTTAATAATATAATTATCTGATATGATGGCTAGGATGATGAGACTAGCTGGTTGCATAGCTATGAATCCTAGAGAAGCTCCATGACCATATTATGGATGGAATTTAGGAGGCTCTAAGGTCATTGGCTTAGAAGCCTCTGCACAACCTCCTCTATGTGGACATCGCTCTAGGTCTGAAACATCGAGGCCTGTGAGGATGTTGAAGGATATTGAGATGGTGGAGAGTCAAAGCTATGACCGAATTCTATGATCCGGCTCCTACTCACCCTCTCGGTAGCACTGAGCCATCCCACAAGATTAAAGAGGGACTGAGAAGATGAGTCATCAGCATACCTCTCAATAACGTATATCACATAATGCATCTGCACAGTTCAGAAATATATTAGTTCTAATATAAAAATTAGATTTTATAAAAAATTAATTGGTAAATAAAGTTTAAAGTTCTTATCGTGATCTATTACGACGTAGAATCTAAATAGTCACCAGTCCTCCTAGACTAGTGTATGGCTCACCATAACTATAGCTAGTATGTGGATGATCCAGCTATCATATTTGCAATAAGTAAATAATAAAATTAAATTAATTAAAATATATATAAGAGTTTTTATAGTTCTAGTGAAGAGTTTTGATATTGATTTCTTACTATTCTGTTAGATACAACATGTGTGCCGATCGAACTGCCATGTGCCTGATCGAATCTACTGGGTGAACCAATTCTATCGGGCACCTGCCGCATATCAGAGTACTTCTCGCTGCTCCACTGGTCATAGAGGGCCTACCACATGTTTACCCACATTCAGTGATCCATGAAAGATCTCTAGTTTGATGGTAGTTAAAAATCGAAGTGCTAGATGGCAAACTGCTTGAGGCTGTAGAGACATTACAAGAAAATTAAATATTAGCAATGGTATTAGTGACGACAAAAATTTGCATCGCTAATAAAGTATTTTGCCACCACAATACTAACAAAAAAAATGCCATCGCTAATACTATTAGTGATGATAATTTTATTTTAGCGATGATAATTACCATCTCTAAAAGTTTAATTTTTTTAAAATATTTAAATATAAAAATATTAGCGACGATAAATTTGGATTATTAGCGATAAAAAATATGCCATTGCTAATAATTAACTATTAGCGATGGCATCATTATTATTAGCGATGGCATAAGCTGCCACTGAAATTATTTAAAATTTTTAAATTTTTTTATAATATTTAAACATAAAATATATATTAGCGATGGTAAATTTTGGCTATTAGTGACAAAAAAGCACCATTGCTAATAATTTTAAAAAAATAGATGAGAAAAAAGATTATTTAAAAATATTATTGGCAATAAAATTAGTGATGGGATATTTGCCATCACTAATAATCCAGAACACACCCCATCTTTGATTTCAATCCAATTCAAACTTGATTCAAATCCAATTCAAAATTCTATCAAACCTAATTTAATTAAGCTTTGAATCCAAGTCCTACTTAGATTATAAAATTTAATTACTTTTAAATTAAATTAAGATTAATTAAATTAAATCTGATTTAAATCAATTAAAAAAAATTATGTTTCAATTTGGATTCATTTCAAATCCAAGTTGAATCTAATTTGAAATCCTATCAATACTAATTCAATTAGAGTTTTAATTCAAGTTCTACTTGGATAGTAAAATCAAATTATCCTCAAATTAAGTCAAGTCTAATTAAATTTAGGCTAATTTAAATAATTAGAAGAAAATACTTTTTAATTTGGATTCAATTCGAATCCAATTCGAACCTAATTTGAATCCAATTTGAAATCCTATCAATCGTAATTTAATTAAACTTTTAATTTAAGTCCTACTTAGATAGTAAAATCTAATTACCTTCAAATTAAGTTAAGTTTTATTAAATTTAAGCTAATTTAAATCTATTGGTGCGAAAATCTATGAGGAAGCTGGAGGTAGCTGGAGTTGGGAAGGTGAGGCCATCGGTGGGACCTGCAAAATAAAGTTCAAACTAGAGATGGATGGCTTTAATAGGATCCTTCGATGCTTAAGTCAGTTCTCCGACCAACTAGAATTGTATGCTCAAAAAATAGAGAAGCAGAGTAACAAAAAAGAGAAGAAAGCTTGGAAGAAAATATATCTAAAGGATCCTTTTTATAGATGGAGCATGTAACAAACTGATGATGATAGCTATAATTATTTGGTAGTGGGCCGTTCAGGCTATGTGAAGTTTGTTATAGAGAATATTTGTCATGACTGTTAGATATATGTGCCTTAGAAGTCAGAATTGGCTAACACTCGTAATACACTTTTAGGGCCAAAATTATAATTTTGACTACAATCAATAAAATGGGTTATTTTCTATCACATATGTGTATTTAGTGTCTGTGATATATCCTTTGAGTTAATAGTAATGATAATTCATATTTTCAAGAGTTGAAAATTTAAGACATGAATAATCATTATTAACTCATAAAATGCTCCCGACCATAGGATCATCACAAGGATGGTGATTGATGCAGAAGATTGGTGTACAATCACTTTTTTTTAGTAGATGAGTCCTGAGTCTACGGTGTGGAGACACCAGAGTAAGAGTACAGATACTCGTTAGAGAACGAGGGCACTGAGCATGACCACCTCGAGTAGTCATTAGAAAGTCTACCTTCTCATCAATGACTGACTCGATGCGGCAGTGGTGTGTCTGATTCTTTGACCTGAGGTGCATCGATAGTTCACCTTGAGGGTGTTATAGCTTGACTACACCATAACTCGATCTCCTAGCCATTCAGAATCCTGAGGTGTATGTTGGCTATAGCATGTTCATTATAGGAACTGGATTGCATCAAGATGGAATCTATCTACCTCGGTGGTAGAGGAGCAGCCCTATGATGATCATAAGAATCAAGTTTAGAAGCCCATGGCCATGGTAGAGTGAAATAATAGAAAGACTTTCTATTAAGCATTTCACATTGGACTTGAATCGATTGATTACATCATATGACAGAAACTAGGGTTTGACGAGATCACCTTATCCCTAATCTGATCAGGACTCGAGATAGAAGAACTTAATCACACAGGTAGCTGCACTAAGAGGTTCGCATTCAGCTCTGATGGGTTGCCACCATATACTATTAGGTGTCACTGGTGGATTTTGGGAGCAATTAGAATGATTTAGATGATCGATCATTCTAGCTGTTTGAATCAGAAGAGTTCTGATCTATCGAAGGAGTTTCGATGATGTCGATGATAGAGATCATACATAT
>QRFJ01004625.1:0-157312 GCA_006176705.1 Cocos nucifera
GTCAATGGTCAACGTTTGACCAGTCAAAGGTAGACTTTTGACCAAAGTCAAAGAACAAGAAATGGCAGGTGACCAAAAATGGCAGGTAATGTCTTACAAATAAGACAACCTATTCTGACTTGGACAACCTCCAGTCAGACCATATGAAGGCCTCTGATTGAGCACAAACTCCTTTGGCTCAGTCAGGACAACTTATTTATGATAGTAAAAGAAGAACGTTAGGTTCAATCGAGTGCTAGCACGATTTTCCTTGAACCTAATTGAATCTCATTCAGATCAATTGAACTAGATCAGTTCAATTGATGATCACCAGATTCAAACCCTTGTTTGTGTGACCCAGTTAGGTTCAGTTCTGTATGGTAATGGGATATGTCATGATCTCTATCATAGACATCATCGAAACTCCTTTTCGATGGATCAGAACTCTTCTGATTCGAACAGCTAGAATGATCGATCATCTAAATCATTCTAATTGCTCCCAAAATCCACCAGTGACACCTAGCAGTATATGGTGGCAACCCATCAGAGCTGAATGCGAACCTCTTGGTGCAGCTACCTGTGTGATTAAGTTCTTCTATCTTGAGCCCCGATCAGATTAGGGTTAAGGTGAACTCGTCAAACCCTAGTCTCTGTCATATGATGTAATCATTCGATTCGAGTCCAATGTGAAAATCTAAATAGAAACTCTTTCTATTATTTCACTCTACCATGGCCATGGATTTCTGGACTTGATTCTCATGATCATCATAGGGCTGCTCCTCTACCACCGAGGTAGATAGATTCCATCTTGATGCAATCCAGTTCCTACAATGAACATGCTATAGCCAACATACACCTCAGGGTTCCATATGGCTAGGAGACCGAGTAATGGTGTAGTCAAACTATAACACCCTCAAGGTGAACTGCCGATGCATCTCAGGTCAAAGAACCAGACACACTACTGCAGCATCGAGTCAGTCATTGACGAGAAGGTAGACTTCCTAATGACTACTCGAGGTGGTCACGCTCAGTGCCCTCGTTCTCTAACGAGTACCTGTACTCTCGCTCCGGTGTCTCCACACCGTAGACTCAAGACTCATCTACTAAAGAGAAGCGATCGTACACCAACCTTCCGGATCAATCACCATCCTCGTGATGATCCTATGGTCGGGAGCTGTTTATGAGTTAATAATGATTATTCATGTCTTAAATTTTCAACTCTTGAAAATATGAATTATCATTACCATTAACTCAAAGGATGTATCACAGACACTAAATACACATATGTGATAGAAAATAACCCATTTTATTAATTATAGTCAAAATTACAATTTTGCCCCTAGAAGTGTATTACAAGTGTCAGCCAATTCTGGCTTCTAGGGCACATATATCTAACAATCTCCCACTTGTCCTAAAGCCAATTGGCTACAAGTCTAAGTCCCATCTTCTCAAGGTGGGCTTCGATCTTCTGCTGGCCCAACGGCTTTGTAAGTGGGTCTGCCACATTATCTGCGGAGTTGACTCTCTTGACCTCAACGTAACCTTTCTCAAGGTAATCGCGGATGAGATGATATCGCCGCTCAATGTGCTTGGACTTCTGGTGAGACCTCGGCTCCTTAGCAAGGGCTATGGCGCCATTGTTGTCGCAGTAAAGAGGAATGGCATCTGATGGCATTACTCCAATTTCTGCAGCAAACTTCTTGTACCAGAATGCTTCCTTTGCAGCCTCTGATGCAGCTATATATTCTGCTTCCATGGTGGAATCTGCTATCACAGTTTGCTTGGAACTCTTCCAGCTGACAGCTCCACCATTGCACACAAACAGACTTCCAGATGTCGACTTTCGATCATCTATATCGGACATGAAGTCCGAGTCTGTGTATCCCTGAACTTGGAGTTCTCCATTACCAAAGACCAACATCATATCCTTAGTTCTTCTCAAGTACTTAAGGATACATTTCACAGAAGTCCAGTGTTCTTCACCTGGATTTGACTGATATCTGCTTGTGACACTCACAGCATGGGCTATATCAGGTCGTGTACATAGCATGGCATACATGAGGCTCCCTATTGCAGAAGCATAAGGGATCTTGCTCATGCGTTCTATTTCCTCAGGTGTGCTGGGGCACATCTTCTTGGAAAGATGAATACCATGTCTGAAGGGTATTAATCCCCTCTTAGAGTTTTCCATACTAAACCTCTTTAGTACTTCCTCTATGTACATTTTCTGTGAAAGTCCTAGCATCCTATTCGGTCTATCCCTATAGACCTTAATTCCTAGAATAAAGGATGCTTCACCTAGGTCTTTCATGGAGAATTCCTTGGACAACCACATCTTGACTGATGTCAACATGGGAATATCATTCCCAATAAGGAGGATGTCATCCACGTACAATACGAGGAAGACAACAGCGCTCCCACTGACCCTTTTGAAAACACATGGTTCCTCTTCATTTTTGATGAAACCAAACTTTTTGATCACATCATTGAAACGAGTGTTCCAGCTCCGAGATGCTTGCTTAAGTCCATATATGGACCTTTGCAGCTTGCAAACCTTGTGATCAGTATCACTGGATGTGAAACCTAGCGGCTGTTCCATATAGATATCTTCCTCAAGATATCCATTTAGGAATGCCGTTTTCACGTCCATTTGCCATATTTCATAATCGAAATAGGCTGCAACAGCAAGCAATGTGCGGATGGATTTTAGCATAGCTACCGGGGAAAAGGTATCCTGATAGTCAATGCCTTCACGTTGACTATAACCTTTTGCCACCAGTCTAGCCTTGAATGTCTCCACATTCCCATCTGCACCAATCTTTCTCTTGAAGATCCATTTACACCCAATAGGTACTATACCTTCTGGTGGATCTACCAAGGTCCAGACTTGGTTTGAGTGCATCGAGTCGATCTCTGACTTCATTGCCTCAAGCCATTTCTCGGAGTCGATATCTGATATCGCCTCGTTGTAGGTTTTGGGATCATCACCATGAGCACCATTACCTATGAGGAACATTTCCTCTACATCCTCTGAAATAATACCTAAGTATCTTTCAGGGGGACGGGAAACTCTTTCCGATCTACGAGGTGGAGGAGGTAGTGTTCTTATTGGCTCAACCTGATTTGGTTCCACTTGGTCCTTAGCTCTTTCTGCTTGTGAGACTTTCTCATCAAGCTTAATCTGCTTTCCAATGCCACTATCTTGAATAAACTATTTTTCAAGAAATATGGCATGTCGACTCACAATCACATTGTGGTCTTCTGGAATGTAGAAATAGTATCCTAATGACTCTTTAGGATATCCTATGAATCGAGCTCTAAAGGACCTAAACTCTAACTTGTCCGCTTGTTGTCTTTTGACATAAGCCGGACAACCCCAAATTCTGAGATGACTCAGACTTGGTTTCTTACCGTGCCATATCTCATACGGTGTGGTAGGAACGGTTTTAGAGGGAACCCTATTCAGTAAATAGATTGAAGTTAATAATGAATGTCCCCAAAGAAAATCTGGGAGGTCTGTGAAGCTCATCATGGATCGAACCATATCCAATAGAGTCCGATTTCTCCGTTCTGAAACCCCGTTGAGTTGAGGTGTTCCTGGTGGAGTCCATTGAGAGACTATGCCATTTTCCTTAAGATAGTCTAGGAATTCCCGGCTAAGGTATTCACCTCCTCGATCTGATCGAAGAACCTTAATGGGTTTTCCAGTTTGTTTTTCTACTTCATGTCTGAATTCTTTGAACTTTTCAAAAGCTTCAGACTTATGTCTCATAAGATACACATACCCATACCTAGACAGATCATCGGTAAAGGTAATGAAGTAGACAAAATTGCCTCTAGCCGGCACATCGAATGGGCCGCACACATCAGTATGTACTAGGGCAAGGAGATCTGTGGCCCTCTCCCCATGTCCAACAAAAGGGAGTTTAGTCATTTTGCCTTGAAGACAAGATTCACAAGTTGGATATGACTCAAAAGTCAATGGACTCAATAGCCCATTTTTCTCCAATTTGTTAATCCTATCTTCTGCTATATGACCTAATCTCAGGTGCCATAGATATCTGTCGTTTGGACTATCCCTAGGTCGTTTGGCATTCACGTTTTGCTCGATAGTTAAAACAGGTACATCAATATGCAACTGATAAAGACCATTAACAAGGAAACCATTTGCAATTTTATTTCTTTCATAAAGAATGTTACAATGGTCCTTAAAGAAGGTGATCACATAACCTTCTTGTGCTAAGCATGAAACAGAAATCAAATTCCTGCTAGCTGCAGGCACATAATAACAGTCTTTTAAAACTAAGTCTAAACCAGATGGTAATCGCAGAGGGTATGTTCCCACGGCTACTGCAGCAACTCTTGCTCCATTACCGATGCGTAGGATCATGTCTCCATCCCTCAGCCTCCTGCTATCCTCAAGACCCTGCATAGAAGTGCACAGATGAGCACTAGAACCAGAGTCAAGCACCCAACTGGATGCAGAAGAAACCGTAAGGTTAGACTCAATAACGAGCATACCTCCAGAAGGACCTTCCTTCTTGTTCTTCAGGGTGGCCAGGTAAGTAGGGCAGTTCCGCTTCCAATGGCCGTCGCTGTTGCAATGGAAACACTTTCCTTTGCCATCGACCTTCTTCTTCGGTTCTGCCTTCTTCTTCTTTGATCCTTCTACCTTTTGCTTTTTCACAGACTTCTTTTTCTTTCCATAAGACTTTCTTTTGGAAGAAGTCCGTTCCATAGCAAGAACTGAGCCTTTAGAACCTTTCATAGAAAGCTCAGCGGTAACCAGCATATTCATCAACTCGGCCAAGGAATTCTGAAGTTTATGCATGTGGTAATTCATGATGAATTGCCCATATGCATCAGTCAAGGATTGCAGAATAATATCGTTCTGCAAGTCCAAGTCCAACTTCACACCGAGCTTCTCAAGCTCTTCCATGTCCTTGATCATTGTCAGACAGTGATCTTGGACTGACTGCCCATCACGCATCTTAGCCTTAAAAAGTCATTTCGTGACTTGATATTTGGCTGCGCGACTCTGTTCACCAAACATCTCCTGCAGGTGAGCCAACATTTGGCGAGCAGTCCCGATATCTTCATGTTGGCGCTGGAGCTCATCAGACATCGAGCCCAACATGTAGTATCTGGCCTTATTATCTTCGTCAATCCATTTTTCCAGAGACGCTCTCTGTTCAGTGGATGGACGAGCTGGTAAGGTGGGAGGGTCCTGGTCCAAAACATGTGTTAACTTCTCTGAACCCAAAACAATTTTGTAGTTCCTGAGCCAATCTTTATAATTGGGTCCAGTCAGTCTATGTGTGTCTAGGATACGTGCCAGTGGGTTGGACGCAGACATTTTCCTGTAGAGAGTCAAAGATTCTAGTTAGATACTGTAATTTTGACTTGACCAATTTGTTTAGGGATTTTATTTTTAAACAAATTAGCTCCCACTATTTTCTCGGATCCCTACACTCCCTCTGTAGAGATGCGAAAATCTCCGCGATTGATGATTTCTAGTGGGTGGTGCGGTCTCACCAACTGACTCATCACCTCACCTAACAGTTATTGGTGATGGGTTAGCCAATGAGTGAACAACTCTTGTTCAATGATTCTCTAATCATGGTGCACCCAAACTTGGTCTCTAATTCATGAATCTCACCGTATCCGGAAATATTGATCCACTCCTTAGTTAAGTCAGACCCACCATTTGCATAGACTGGGTTCCTAATTGGGTCTCTCACCGTATCCGGAATATTGAGCCCAACTCATCCTCCAGCCCATAGCATCCAATGCCTAATAGACATGGTTGCATCTTCCCGGTGCAACTGAGCCACTGTATCCAGCCGAGAACAATCAACCCCGGGAAGGGCCCGCATGTCTACAATGGTGGAAGACCTCGGACTTAATCTTTTCTTAGGGAGAATTGATTCAGGTCTCATTAAACTAGACTTGGCTTAGTCATAACAATTATGACTAACCTAGTGGCATGGGTCAGCTCGGATTATTGACCACCTCAGATCAGAACTGTGTCAACAGATATGGCCAGGTAAGTGAGACCGGTGGAAGGAATATGCCGTTAACTCGCACAAGAACGCATTCAGGTCGAGTAGCTTCCAATTAAAAACCAGTCGGTCGTCTGTGCCAAACTTACCTTAGACACCAAATTGTTGAGTCAGAACCAATTGGGTTAGCCTACAATCCAGACTCTAACCTCTGAGCCTAATTAGGTCTTGCTTGATCGTGACTCGATCTTGACCCAGACTTAATCCTATTAGGCTGGTCAATTTAAGCATTGTTGATCCCATCTAACCAACTCTTGATTCGGTTTGATCAACCGCTTAGACCTAATTGAGCTACCCAAGCCCGAACCCAGTATTATGAATATGTCTTAGATCTGAAATTCTCAATTTTAGACCTAATTAATATTCCATAAACTTAATTCTTAATTAAGTTGGGTTCATAAACAAAATATGCACAATAAATCCTAGGGTTTCAGGATCTAGGGTTTTGCAGAAAGTAAGTTTTGGGTTTCTGATTAAGGACGAACACGCAGCACCCCTACACGTCATAAGAACACCCCATCGAATGGGAAAGAGAGGGCCTTTAAACCCTTCTTCGTTCTTATGACCGGACGGCCAAGAGGAACGCCTTAATCAGGAACATGTAAATCTACAAAACAGTTATAGATCTATATCATATATCTCATATACAAATTTAGATCTAATCAAGGCATATTTTGCATACATCTCATGTATCAAATTCATGCATGTTTTCAGATCTAAATTATCACATAATAATCTAAAAAATTAGATTTAAATTGATCTAATCAAAATAAATTCTAATCTAGACAATTATGTAGAACTATTCTACAACTAGTCTAGTCATGCATCTATCATATCTCATATGATATTTAAAATTAAATAATTTTTATTTGCTGTTTATCAGATGTTATTATAACACTTATAATATCAGAAAACAGTAAATAAGAAGATCTAAAATATGATTTAATCATATTAAATCAAAGACATGCAAAACTATTCTATAGAACTATTCTATTCTAGAACTAGTCATGCATATCTTCATGTTCTTAGATCCAAATCATTTAATTTTAATTTTTCTGATTTCAGATCTGATCACATCTCATGTGACATCTGAAATCACATTATTTTTAATTAAAATAAAATTAAAATCAGATCTAAATAATTTTAGAACCATGGCTCTGATACCAGTTGAAGGGAAATCCTGATTTCCCGGTCCAGGTTCGTCCAGATCTGATTAGATCAAGAGATATATTTCAAAAATTTTTCTCTTGATCTCAATCAGATCTTGATATGTTTCAGATCTGATTCTTATTATTTTAATAAATAAAATAAAATAAGATAAATTAAATCAAATTTAATTTACCTGATTTGGGTAATCCTATTACCCT
Organism: Cocos nucifera; assembly: GCA_006176705.1. Taxonomy (NCBI): domain Eukaryota; kingdom Viridiplantae; phylum Streptophyta; class Magnoliopsida; order Arecales; family Arecaceae; genus Cocos; species Cocos nucifera. Next base: position 7,409 of record QRFJ01004625.1, read on the forward strand.
GTAGATGATCCTGATTGCAGCGGAAGGTTCTGGATCTTAGCCACGCAAGCGCCTGGCCTCTACCGGTATCCACTCAGGTTGGATCTGGAGAACCTCTTCTTCTCTATCACACCTCCAAAAATCAGATCTGGATCTGATCTGGAGGATCTTCAAAACTCTTTTGAAGATCTGCAGTCGTCCTTTTGCAGCAGCGCAGCCTTCTTGCTTTTGATCGCCTTTCCTTGATCTGAATCGCACCAAACTAAGTCCAAAACACTTTTGGACGTGGAGAGCAAGGGGAGAAGAGAGTATGGCATGGAGAAGGAGGGGAGAGGCAGCCTTGGACGTGGGAAATCTCTATTGAATTCACTTAGGATTAGGGTTGGGCGCAGGGTCTTATTTATAGACCTCTTGTGATCCAACTCCTCTTCCTCTCAACCAATCACAACCCTTTGTGAAATCAGATCTAAATCTGATTGGTTGAAAAAGAGACCCCTGGATTCCTCCTTAGAGGGTGCCTAAGACCAGTCAAACTGGATTCTTAGTAGAACTCTAATTGGAATCCTAAAGGGAGGTGGAGTCCTTGTCCAACAAGGACTCCTAGGCGCCTCCTACTTGGGCTCACGCCACCCTTGGCGTGCGCCCTTCTCCTTGCCAGGTTCTGGCAGGGGGACAGGCCCCCACCAGCTCTCCAATAGGTGCATGACATGTGGTCAAAAGTCAAAGGTGTCAATGGTCAACGTTTGACCAGTCAAAGGTAGACTTTTGACCAAAGTCAAAGAACAAGAAATGGCAGGTGACCAAAAATGGCAGGTAATGTCTTACAAATAAGACAACCTATTCTGACTTGGACAACCTCCAGTCAGACCATATGAAGGCCTCTGATTGAGCACAAACTCCTTTGGCTCAGTCAGGACAACTTATTTATGATAGTAAAAGAAGAACGTTAGGTTCAATCGAGTGCTAGCACGATTTCCTTGAACCTAATTGAATCTCATTCAGATCAATTGAACTAGATCAGTTCAATTGATGATCACCAGATTCAAACCCTTGTTTGTGTGACCCAGTTAGGTTCAGTTCTGTATGGTAATGGGATATGTCATGATCTCTATCATAGACATCATCGAAACTCCTTTCGATGGATCAGAACTCTTCTGATTCGAACAGCTAGAATGATCGATCATCTAAATCATTCTAATTGCTCCCAAAATCCACCAGTGACACCTAGCAGTATATGGTGGCAACCCATCAGAGCTGAATGCGAACCTCTTGGTGCAGCTACCTGTGTGATTCAGTTCTTCTATCTTGAGCCCCGATCAGATTAGGGTTAAGGTGAACTCGTCAAACCCTAGTCTCTGTCATATGATGTAATCATTCGATTCGAGTCCAATGTGAAAATCTAAATAGAAACTCTTTCTATTATTTCACTCTACCATGGCCATGGGCTTCTGGACTTGATTCTCATGATCATCATAGGGCTGCTCCTCTACCACCGAGGTAGATAGATCCCATCTTGATGCAATCCAGTTCCTACAATGAACATGCTATAGCCAACATACACCTCAGGGTTCCATATGGCTAGGAGACCGAGTAATGGTGTAGTCAAACTATAACACCCTCAAGGTGAACTGCCGATGCATCTCAGGTCAAAGAACCAGACACACTACTGCAGCATCGAGTCAGTCATTGACGAGAAGGTAGACTTCCTAATGACTACTCGAGGTGGTCACGCTCAGTGCCCTCGTTCTCTAACGAGTACCTGTACTCTCGCTCCGGTGTCTCCACACCGTAGACTCAAGACTCATCTACTAAAGAGAAGCGATCGTACACCAACCTTCCGGATCAATCACCATCCTCGTGATGATCCTATGGTCGGGAGCTGTTTATGAGTTAATAATGATTATTCATGTCTTAAATTTTCAACTCTTGAAAATATGAATTATCATTACCATTAACTCAAAGGATGTATCACAGACACTAAATACACATATGTGATAGAAAATAACCCATTTCATTAATTATAGTCAAAATTACAATTTTGCCCCTAGAAGTGTATTACAAGTGTCAGCCAATTCTGGCTTCTAGGGCACATATATCTAACACACATGTCATGCACCTATTGGAGAGCTGGTGGGGGCCTATCCCCCTGCCAGAACCTGGCAAGGAGAAGGGCGCATGCCACCCTAGGTGTGTGCCCAAGTTGGAGGCGCCTAGGAGTCCTTGTTGGACAAGGACTCCATCTCCTTTTTGGATTCCAATTAGAGTTCTTCTAAGAACCAACTTTGACTGATCTTAGGCGCCCTCTAAGGAGGAATCCAGGGGACTCTATTCCCACCAATCAGATTTAGATCTGATTTCACAAAGGGTTGTGATTGGTTGGGAAGAAGAGGAGTTGGATCATAGCTAGTCTATAAATAAGACCCTGTACCCAACTCAGATTGACATATGATGAGATCATAGTTTCCCCATGCCTCAAGGCTGCCTCTCCCCTCCCTCTCCATGCCAAGCCACCTTCTTCCCTTGCTCTCCATGTCCAAAGGAGTTTTGGACCTTGGTTGGTGCGATTCAGATCAAAGAAAGGCGATCAAAAGTAAGAAGGTTGCACTGCTGCAAAGGATGATTGCTCATCTTCAAAAAAAGTTTTGAAGATCCTCCAGATCAGATTCAGATCTGATTTTTAGAGGTGTGATAGAGAAGAAGAGGATCTCCAGATCCAACCCAAGTGGATACCGGTAGAGGCCAGGCGCTTGCGTGGCTAAGATCCAGAACCTTTCGCTGCAAACAGGATCATCAACAGGGTAATAGGATTACCCAGATCTGGTAAATTAAATTTAATTTAATTTATCTTTTAATTTTATTTTATTAAAATAATAAGAATCAAATCTGAAACATATCAAGATCTGATTGGGATCAAGAAAAAAATTTTTGAAATATATCTCTTGATCTGATCAGATCTGAACAAACCTGGTTCGGAAAATCAGGGTTTCCCTTCATAAGGTTTGGTTGTTATTTGTTTTGATGTGAATGAGATTTAAATTTGGATAAAAACAATCTTTACCTTATCCATGCACCATCCTTCTCTTGTGCGACACTTTTGCTACATGAGAAAAGGTTTCTCATAATTCCTTTCCATGCAAAAGAGGTTGTCACCCATCCTTTCTTACATCCCTAAGTGGATGGAATCAGGTGGTTTGAAGGTTGAATTCAAATGAGTTTGAATTTGGCCTAACAACCAACCCGATCTTTCTCTCCATGTGGTGTCTACTCTCTTTGGCACAAAATAAATAGGAGAAATTTTTGGGATGTGAGATAATAGATCTAATATTGAGAGAGGACTTCCATGAGCCTCCTAATGTGTGAGAAAAAGTTTTAAAAAATCTAGTGAGGTGAAAAACTAGAGAAAGGCTAGCGCAAGGTTTCAAGGTGCATTTGATCTAGTGTTTTGACCTAGGATTCGGAAATCCATTTTGTGAGCTATGAGTGTTAAAATCCCACAAAACTTTATGGAGAACCTCCTCTATCTCTCTACTATGTCTACCAGTAGCCCAGAGCATCTGTGAAGCCCATAAATAAGGATCTAAGGTATTCGATCAAAACAGCCCCTAAAAGACTTTGGTGTCGAGCTAGCACTTGCGTGGGAGCCGATCAGGACCAGGAGCCTTGTGTGGATGATCCGTGGAGGCCAGATACTTGTGTGGCTATGTTGTGACCAGCAAAACTCCTTGATGATAATCAGTTCATGATGATCAACTACCTGCGAAAAGGTATTGTGTTCTGAACACATAGATTTAGTAAATAGTTCACTATATAGTTTTATTTTCAGATCTATTGATGTATGCATACATATTATATTTAGATCATAATGTGTAGGATTAAATAATCTAATATGATCAATAGATAATTAATTAGATTAATTATTTTTCACTGCTTCTTTGTTATTTTTAAAAAATTTTGAAAATAGCTTAGCAAACCCTGCACTATTTCCTTCAATTGGTATCAGAGCAAGGTTCCTTAAAATGTTATGCTTGCATATTTAGATTAATAATTTAGATTTGATCTAAATATTAATCTAATAATTTAAGTAATTAGATCTAAAAAATTAAAATTTAGATCGTACGGACTGTAGGTTGTCCTGCTGTAGGGTTTACCCTCTACAATGAAAAGGTTGTCCTGGTACATTATTGATCTATATCGTTAATCATTAAATTACTAGATTTATTCTAATATTTTTATGATCAAGTTATATTAGGCTTTAAACTAATTTATAATCATGAATGCATATAGATAAAGTTTGATTCATGATTTCATGATTATGTAGTGTACATAGTTTTAGATTAAACCCTACAACCAGTATTATTTATGAATTGAGATGATTTAATGAGTCGACTCAATTAGTGAACAATGCTAAGTTGTAAAGAATCTTTCAAAATTAAAAAATATTTTTGAAATACCAAATCCTACCCCTCAGCCCATAAACTTAATTAAAAATTAAGTATAATGATTTAGTATCTAGAATTATGAATTAAGACTCTAAGTCATTAATCATAAACTTGTGGGTTATTGGGTTAGCTGAATTAGGTTCATAAATTGGATTAGATCTAAGGTTAGTTAAAAGATAGACTAATTTAGAGTAATTGATCAAATCTAATTAAATGTTAATTTAGACTAGGTCAAGGACTCTATAGATTCAATTACAATAGTTATAGTTGGTCAAGTCCATACCTTTAATAAGGATCAAATGGACTTGAATCAAGGCTACACAGTCAAATCCAAAATTATTAGGTTGGTCAAATTAAAACTAATGAACCGAATGGTATCTAAGGTAAGTTTGGTAGTTTTATCAGTGGTTTTTAATTGGGAGTTACTCACACTGATTCAGTCTTTGACGAGTTAATGGCATATTCCTTCCACTGATCTTACTTACCTAGCCATCCTGGTGAGTTAGATTTTGATTAGATCACTTGATGATTCGGACTCACCCATGTCTATTAGGTAAATTAGTCTGACTGATTTAGGTGCTCCTATTGCCAGCTTAGATTAAATTCTTTTTCTGACTTGGTGAAGTTAATAGGAGGATCAAAATTGGCTCATTGAATTTTCTTAAATTGGTTAACTAAATCCTCTAAAATTATTAGATCCTTAAAAATGAAATAGTTATATAGATAACTAAATCATAGCCTCCCATTAAGTTGAATGATAATGGGTTCATTAGTATAATGATCATTGAAGGCCCAAAGACCTGGTGATTATTGACTAATGAAATTATCATTCATAAAATGATAATTTGGTTAAGTCTTTCTGATGGTGGTTAGGTTGGCCGACCAAAGTTGAGCCTGATCATTTATTAGTTAGATAAGACTAAATATGGTCATGTTAATGGTTGCATCTAACCGAATCTTTTCAGTGGAGGCCAAAGCCTAGTTATTAGATCCATGGGGCAAAATCAATATTACTAAAAGTTGTTTAGAGAAATAATTAATTTTGAATCTACCCATAGATGTACATGGGTTGACCAACCAAAGTTGGACTCATGTGTACTCTATATGGATTATAGTACCCACTAAAAAATTAAAGTAATTCCTCGAATTAGAGGTAGAGGCTACCAATTTGTATAAAATAGTAGGAGAACCTTTAGACTAAAGTCCAAATCTTTAGGATTAATAATTCATATACTAATTAGGTTTGGTTTTTCTTTTTGTGAACACATGGCCACTATCCTATCGCTCCGATCATTGTTAGATCATGATAAATTAATGGGATCCAACTACGATAGCTGGTATCATAAGTTGAAAATCATCCTGAAGCATGAGTAGATCCTTTATGTGGTAACGGATTTAGCACCTGAGGAGCCAACCCTGAATGCTAAAAGAGTGGTCTGAGATACTTATCTGAAGTGGCTCAATGACTATATCACCATTTGATGTATAATGCTGGTGGCAATGAATGACGAGTTCAACCACAGATTTGAAAATGCCTAACCACAGGAGATACTTCAAATGTTGAATGACTTCTTTGGCACGTCGGACGACGTTGAAAGGCACAAAATAAGTTGTGCCATTTTCAATGCTTGGATGAGGGATGGGACCTCAGTCACTGATTATGTATTATACATAATTGAGATGATTGAGCATCTTAGCAAGCTGGACTTTCCCCTGCACGAGTAGCTCAGTAAGGATGCGATCCTTAATATTTTGTCCAAGTCTTTCCTTCCCTTTCTAACTTATTTTAGAATGATAAAGCCTATAGTGAACTACCACGGCTTGTTGGGGTTGCTGCAGAACTTTGAGAAGGACCACCAACTTCACAAGAAGATGGTGAATGTAGTGGGAGGGTCCTATTCTAATCATCGACCCTTTAAAAAAGGAAAAAAGAACAAGAAGAAGAAAAATAAGAAGGTGCGGCCGCATGCTGGGATGACTGCACAGGGTCAGACCAAGAAGCGCAAGCTTGATCAGAGCTAGATAGAGTGCTTCTTCTGCAAGAAGCAGGAGCACTGAAAGAGGAACTATCCTCTGTACATTGCCTCCTTGGATCCAAACAGGTCAAGAAAGAAGCAAGTGATTGCTGGACAAGGTAATTATATGATAACACCTTACAATTATTCCTTATTTGATTCTACTGCCTAGGTATTAGATACTAAAAGCTCTTATCATATTTGTAATTCTATGCAAGGCTTGCTAGTCAGTAGGAGATTTGATCAAGATGAGAGGTTCCTAAACGTTGGAGATGAAAGATAAGTTTTAATTCTAGCTTTAGGAATCATGAATCTTGTAATCAATTCAAATATAGTTATTCTTAATGAATGTCATTCTTGTCCAACTTTCATATTCAATGTCATTTTTGTAGGCCTTTTGGCCATGAATGGTTTTGAAATATCAATAAAAAAAATATTTTAATGTCATTTTGAATGGTGTTACAATTTTGATTGGATAATTGAATAATAGAATTTATTTACTTTCTATGCCTATTAATGTGGTTCAATCCTCCAATAAATGCCCTAGAATTAGTGATGTGTTTGATGTCTACCTTTGGCATTGTAGGCTAGGTCATATTAGCAAGAATAAAATTAATAGGTTAGCTTAAAAAAAATTCTTGAGATTAGTGATTGTAAGTCACTTTCGATCTGTGAGTTCTGTCTTCTTGGTAAGATGATCAAGTCACCTTTTACTGAAAAAGATGAACGAGCCACTGAACTCTTGAGTTTAGTACATTCAGATGTATGTGGACCCATGAGCTCAAGTGCTAGAGGTGGATATTTCTACTTCATAACCTTCACGGACGATCTATTGAGGTATGAGTATGTCTATTTAATGAAGCATAAGTCAGAATCGTTTGAAATGTTCAAACTATTTTGAAATGAGATAGAAAAGCAAACAAAAAAGAGTATTAAAACTCTTCGATTTGACCAAGGGGATGAGTATCTTTCCAATAAGTTTCCGACATATCTTAGGAAGAATGGAATTCTCTTCTAATGGACCCCTCCTGGAACACCATAATATAATGGTGTGTCTGAAAGAAGAAATTGGATCTTGTTGGACATGGTTCGATCCATGATAGGGTTTGCTGGTTTGCCGATCTTCCTATGAGAATATGTGCTCGAGTTAGCTTGTTATATTCTAAATAAGATTTCGAGTAAATCTGTTAATAAAACACCATATGAAATATGGACAGGGCGTAAGCTAATGCTTTCATACCTTAGGATTTGGGGGTATCCGACTTACGTCAAATGTTTGATGACAGACAAGCTTAGACCTAGGTCTGATAAGTATAGTTTTATAGGTTACCCAAAAGAAACCAAAGGGTACTACTTCTATCTTGCTGATGAGCAAAAAGTGTTTGTCAGCCTTAAGGCAGTCTTTTTAGAAAAGAAGTTCCTTGGTGAAGAAACTAATGCCTCCAAGATCGAACTTGATGAAGTATGATAAGTGGAAGAATGGACACAAGTTGTTGAACCTGAGCTGGATCTGATTAGATCAGACATAGAACCCATTGTAGAAGCATCCTTAAGGTGATCTGGCAGAGTACCACATCAATCAGATAGATACTCTGATTTTTTAGTCCGAGATAGGGATCCTATCGAACTCGATGAGAACGATCAGAACTCAATCATCTATATGGATGCAATGCAGAGATCCGACTCTGAGAAATAGCTTGAGGCCATGAAATCCGAGATGAAATCCATAAAGATCAATGATGTATGGACATTGGTTGACCCATCCAAAGGGGTAAAATCCATAGGATGTAAGTGGGTCTACAAAAACAAAAAGGCACAGATGAAAAGGTGGAGACATATAAAGCCCATCTGGTTGCTAAGGGGTATCGTCAACGTTATGGTATTGACTATGACAAGACATTCTCTCCTATGGCAATGCTTAAATTCATTCGAATTATGCTTGCCATAGCTATCCATCTGGACTATGAAATCTGGCAAATGGATGTGAAAATAGCTTTCCTAAATGGAGACCTGGATGAAGAGGTATATATGATACAACTTGAAGGTTTCACATCCATAGATGAGTCTAAGGTGTGTAAGCTTCAGAGATCTATTTATGGACTGAAGCAAGCATCTCGGAGATGGAACATATGATTTGATAGAACAATCAAAATGTATGGCTTCATTAAGAACGAAAAAGAGCCCTACATATACAGGTAGGCTAATAGTCCAGCAATAGTATTCCTAGTATGGTACGTGGATGATATTCTCTTAATCGAAAATGATATTCCTGCATTATAAGGAATAAAGATCTGACTGTCATTATAGTTCTCCATGAAAGATCTGGAAGAAGCTTCCTACATTCTAGGGATGAAGATCTAAAGAGATAGATCTAAAATGTTACTTGGATTGTCCTAGTCTACGTATATTGATACTATCCTGAAACGATTCAGCATGGAGAATTCTAAGAAAGGCTATCTATCGATAGGCCATGAAATTTTTTTTTCAAAAAGGGATTGTCCAACAACACCTCTAGATAGAGAGTGTATGAATAGAATATCACATGCTTCTGCAGTGGGTTCTATAATGTACGCCATGATATGTACACAATCAGATGTGGCATACTCTCTAGGTGTAGTGAGTAGATACCAATCTAATCCAGGAGAGAATCACTAAAAGATTGTTAAAACCATCCTGAAGTATTTAAGAAATACTAAGGACTAGTGGCTTGTATATGGTGAATCGGACTTAAAACTTGTGGGGTTCACAGACTCTAGTTTTCAGTCTAATTATGATGATAGCAAGGGTGTGTCGGGATATATATTTATCTTTAATGGTGGGGCCATCTCCTAGAAGAGTTTCAAGCAGCACACTATGAATGATTCAATTTGCAAGACGGAGTATGTCGCTGTATTAGATGTTGCCAAAGAAGTGATGTGGCTAAAAAAATTTATCACCGAGCTCAGAGTAGCACCCTCCCTTGATGGTCCAATTCTGTCCTATTGCGATAGCTCTGGAGCCATTGCTCAGGCAAAGGAACTAAAGGCACACTAGTGGATAAAGCATATTCTACATCGCTACCATCTTGTCCTAGAGATTGTGGATCAAGGTGACGTCGACCTTCAAAAGATTGATGGAAAGAAGAATCTAGCCGACCCATTTACTAAAGCTATTACGGTGAAGGAGTTCGATGACTTTAAGTCAAAGATAGGTATTAGACACTGCACCAATTGATTTTAGTCCAAGTGAAAGATTGTTGAGAATATGTCCCAAAGTCAATTATTAGTCTGTTGATGGTTGGACCATATATTTATAATTGTATATAAATTATAAATTAATAAAAATTATTTTGATATTTTTCATCATAAATTTTATTATCTTCTAATGAACTCCTATATTATGATGAAGTCCTTAGGACTATTTAGATTCGGTAAACAAAGATTTATCATTTAGTCCTTAAATAGTTTATGATCAAATGATATGTTATTACTTAGGACGACAATGTTTATCAAGTGTAGATCGTTGTGAGCCATATAGGTCGGTTGTCCTCATAACCAAGAAGTGTTGAGACACTGATATAGCATGCAAGTGAGATGTATGGATATATCTGCACTAAATATGACCAACTCTAGGGCTTTTCTCCTATCAAGATTAGCTCTGATGGAATATAGGTATAAATATTTCTCTGACCTGAGATCACCATGATGAATTTTAAGCAACTCACTATATTTTGGTGTCGGACTATCTGAATTTCTAATTCAGTGATGGAAGATTTTTGGGCATAGTCAAGTACTTGTAGAGTTGATGCGTATATCAAGATGGGATTGACCACTCCTGATTTCAGGAACTATATTCAATTATATTTTAATTTAGCAAAATCTTGGTCAGGATAGTCTTAGTGAGGAGTCACGGGACTAATTATTTTGAGACACGACATTGATGTATTTTCTAGGGTTGATAGTCTAATCCTGAGTCATCTATTACACAGAGATTATAGTGATGAATTATATGATAACCATATTCACATAGGTTCTGAATGTTGTAAATACGTTTATTTGACCTATCTAAATGTCGGGTACCATTGCTAGATGGTCACTTCGATTAGTATAGAAATTGATTTCTATGCTACCGGCTTAGATTCGGACCTACGGAGTCATACACACTAGAGGTTCCTATCTGATCTGATGGGTGGTGAAGAGTTCCACTCGACTAGGACTCTATGGTCAAGAGTCCCACTGGATTGGGACTATTCGATCGAAAGTCCTGCTAGGTTAAGACATTGAGTCTCAATGTCTGAGAGTCTGTGGTCAAGGGTCCCACTGGACTAGGACTCTTCGATCAAGAGTCCCACAGCTCTAAAACTTTGAGTCCTACATGTCTGAAACTCTATAACTGAGATTTGGAACTCCACAGTCATGAGTTCCACTTGTTTCGGACTCCAAAATCAAGAATCCCACTGGTTTAGGACTCTTCGATCAAGAATTTCATTTTGATGGGACTCTGTTGTACAGACACCCGCTAGATTTGGAATCTAATTTTATGAGAGGTATTATTAATGATTTCATCACTAATTAACTCAATTTGATTGAGTAATTATTTTTGGTCCAAGTCCAATTGAATTAGTTTCAATTGGGTCTGACCCGATTAGGTCGTTGGTTGACCTAATCGCCGAGGAGGTTTGAATCTTGATTTGATCAGAGATTGGGCTTGATCAATTCTTAATTTTATTAGGATTTAATTGAGTCTAATTAAGCCTAAATATGTTGGATTTAAATTAGTCTAATTGGAACTAACCTATTTTGAATTGGTTGGTTCAATTGGTTCGAGTTTGAATTTAAAAGACTAGTTTGACTAGTCTTCTTTCCCTGCGCCATTTAACCCACGCACACTTAAAAATTTAATCTAAATCTCTCATAACTTATTTCCCATGCACAAAAGAGCTTTTTACCAAGTCTCCCACATTCCAAATGGATAAGGTTTGGTTGTTATTTGTTTTTATTTGAATGAGATTCAAATTTGGATAAAAAACAACCTCTACCTTATCCATGCGCCACCCTTCTCTTGTGCGACACTTATGCTACACGAGAAAAGGTTTGTCATGATTTCTTTCCATGAAAAAGAGGTTGTCGCCCATCCTTTCTCACATCCCTAAGTGGATGGGATCAGGTGGTTTGAAGGTTGAATTCAAAATGAGTTTGAATTTGGCCTAACAACCAACCCGATCTTTCTCTCCACATGGTATCTACTCTCTTTGGTGCAAAATAAATAGGAATAATTTTTGGGACATGAGAGAATAGATCTAAGATTGAGAGAGGACTTCCATGAGCCTCTTGGTGTGTGAGAAAAAGTTTTAAAATATCTCGTGAGGTGAAAAACCAGAGAAAGGCTAATGCAAGGTTTCAAGGTGCATTTGTTCTAGTGTTTTGACCTAGGATTCAGGAATCCATTTCATGAGCTACGAGTGTTGAAAGCCCACGAAACTTTATGGAGAACCTCCTCTACCTCTCTACTACATCTACCAATGACCTAGAGTATCTGTGAAGCTCGTAGACAAGGATTGAAGGTATTCGATCAAAATAATCTCTGAAAGACTCTGGTGTCAAGCTAGCACTCGCGTGGGAGCCGATCAAGACCAGGAGCCTTTTGTGGATGATCTGTGGAGGCCAGATACTTGTGTGGCTGCATTGTGACTAGTAGAACTCTTTGACAATGATCAGATCATGATGATCAACTATCCATGAAAAGATATTATGTTTTGAACACGTAGATGTAGTAAATAGTTCACTATATAGTTTTATTTTCAGATCTATTGATATATGCATGCATATTATATTTAAATCATAATGTGTAGGATTAAATAATCTGATATGATCAATAGATAATTAATTAAATTAATTATTTTTTACTACTTCTTTGCTATTTTCAAAAAATTTTGAAAATAGCTTAGCAAACCCTGCACTGTTTCCTTCACTAGGTACGTAGGGTAGTTCCATTTCCAATGGCCATTGGACTTATAGCAAAAAAATTTTCTTTCTCCACGGCCTTCTTCTTTGACTCACCCTTCTTCTTCTTTCCCTCCATCTTCTACTTCTTTACAGACTTCTTCTTCTTTCCAAAAGACTTTCTCTTAGAAGAAGTCTGCTCTATAGTAAGAACTGAGCCTTTTGAACTCTTCAAAATTTTCTTAGCAGTAATTAGCATATTCATTAACTCAGCCAAGGTGCACTGAAGCTTATTCATATGAAAGTTCATAATGAACTGTCCATATGAATCAGTCAAGAACTGAAGGATCACATCAATCTATAGATCCTTATCCATCAATACTTCGAGCTTCTCAAGCTCCTCTAGGTTTTTGATCATCGATAAGCAATGATCTTGGACTAATTGTCTATCATGCATCTGTGCTTTAAAGAGTTTCCTCGAGACTTGATAGCCTACTGTACAACTCTGCTCACCATACAACTCTTGTAGGTGGGCTAATATTTGATGTGAAGCCTTTATATCTTTGTGGGCTGGTACTGTAACTCATCAAACATCAAGCCCAACACATAGCACCTGATCTTGTTGTCATCATCCAACCACTTCTCATGAGATGCTCTCTGATCGACGATCGAACAGGCTGAAAGAGTAGGAAGTTCCTAGTCCAAAACATTGATTAGCTTTTCAAAACTCAAAATAATTTTCATGTTTTAGAGCCAATTCTTGTAATTTGGTCTAGTCAATTGATAGGTGTCTAGGATTCTAGCTAAGAAATTTGATGCAGATATTTTTTTATAAAGAGTCAAAGTTTCTAGTTAGACTTATAATTGACTTGACCAATTTGTTTAGAGATTTTATTTTTAAACAAACTATAGGCTTCCACTATTTTCTTAGATCTCTACACTCTTTTGATAGAGATGCAAAAATTTTCATGATCAAAGACTTTTAGTGGATAGTGTGGTCCTACCGATTGGCTCACCACCTCATCTAATATTATTAATGATGAGTCAGTCGATGAGTGGACAACTCTTTTTCAATGTTTCTCTAAACATGATGAACCCAACTTGATCTCTAATTTATGAAGCTCATCATGTCCGAAATATTGCTTCACTCCTTAGTTAAGTCAGACCCACTATTTGCACGAACTGAATTCGTGATTGGGACCCTTACTGTATCCAAAATATTGAGTTCAACCCATCTCAATCTGTAACATCTTATGCCTAATAGATATAGTTGCATCTTTTCAATGCAACTGAACTACTGTATCCAACCGAGAACAATCAACTCTAGGAAGGATCCGTACAACTACAATGGTGGAAAACCTATGACTTAATATTTTCTTAGAAAGATTTTAATTTAGGTCTCTTTAATCCTTAATTAGTCATAATGATTATGGTTAACCTAGTGGCATGGGTTAGCTTGAATCATTAGCGACCTCAATACAAAATTGGGTCGATCCAAATAGCCAGGTAAGTAAGATCGATAGGAGGGATATGCCATTAACTCGCTGTGGACACATCTAGATCGAGTAACTCCTAATTAAAAACTATCGATCATATCTATCGAACTTGTCTTAAATACTAAATTATCGAATCAAAATCGATCATGTTAGCCTATAATCCAAGCTCGAACTACGGAGCTAGATTAGATCTTGAGGTGGTCGACCATATGTGATTGTGTGTCAACCTTAATCAAACTTACATCTAATGGGCTAATCAATGTTAAGCACTCTTGATCCCACCTAACCAACTCCTTGATTTGGCTTGATCAACCACTCAAGCCAGACTTAATCAAGCTATCCATATCCTGAACTCATGTTTTATGAAAGTATCTTAGATCTAAAAATTCTCAATTTTTAGACCCAATTTGTTTCATAACTAAATTCTTAATTAAATTCAACATGATTCAAAAACAAAATATATTACAAAGATTCTAGGATTTTTGGATCTAGGGTTTTGCAAAAAAGTAAGTTTTGCTTTTCTGATTGAGGACAAACATGTAGCACCCTTACATGCCATAAAAGCATCCCATCAAATGGAAAGCGAGGATCTTTAAACCCTTCTTACTCTTATGGCTGGATGGCCAAAGGGAATGCCTCAATCAGAAAATTAAACTATGCTACAAAATAATTAAATCTAGCACATATATTATATATACGATAATAGATCTAAACTATACATGCTTTGTATATGTCACATATATCAAAATTTAAACATGCATCTCATGCATCAAATCTGATTATATCTAATATAACATCAAAAAAAATATATGATCATATCATAAAAAATTTGAGATCTATTCTAATCTAGTTTTAGAACTATACAACCTGGCTCTGATACTAGTTAAGGAAAAAACTAGCTAGTGCCATAGAATTGGCCTGATCGAATCAGGTCTTGCAGCAGAAAATTTTAAAATTTTTTAACTTGATATAATTAGATCTAAGAGTTCTCAGATCTGATTAGATTAATCTAAAATTAAGAATAGTGATATCGTATATCACCTGATTCAGGTGAATAATTCACCTACAGTGATGATCTGATGCTATCCGAGGTTTTGATGTTAGCCACGCACGTGCCCAGGCTCTACTAGCATTCACTCAAGTTATATCTAGAGGTCTTCTTCTTCTAGATTTGATCTTAGAATATTAAATTTGGAATCTTTCTGGTGTGCCTTCGATCCGATCTTTGGCAGCAGGATGTTCATCACACGAATGGGATCTCCTTGACTTGATCTTTGCAGTAGCAGTCCACCAACCTTCGATGGCTGATTAACCCAACCCCTTGGGCATGGAGAAGAGGGAGAGGAGGAGGGCGAGATGGCATGGGAGATGGAGCTATGTGCAATCCTAGAGTCCTAGGGCTTTAAGCAACCAATTTGCTTAAAGTAGAAGGATTTCTCAAACCTCCCATGCCCATCTTAGAATTCCTCTGATTTTTGTTACACAAAAACTAAGAAAAATTGCACCATTTATCAGGATAAGAAAAGGTTTAAGCACAGGAGTTCTATCTTTAGGGAGTTTAAACAATTCAAACTTTCTTGTTCCATTCAAACTCTTTAAATGGATAAACCCATATTTATCCACTAGGGGCGCATGCACCCTCCTCGCTCATGCACATCCATCTAGCGTGTGCGCCCTAAGAGAAATCCAAGGGGGCGTGTGCCCCCCTCTTCATTCTTGCAAAGATTGGGTCAAAGTAGCCCATGTCCTGATTCTATCTCATGGTTTTAAGAAAAGCCAAAATTTGATTAGGACAAGCTTCGATCTAACCAGGACAAGGTCCAGTCAGACTAGGACAAATCCATATAGAATTTTTGAATGAGCCAAATTAGATTTGACTAAATCCAGACCAACCTAAAGTCTATAGGAGGAGAAAGTTAGGTCCAATCATGTGCTAGCATGATTTTCTTGAACCTGATTGGATCTAATATAAATTAATCGAACCATGTTGGTCTAATAAATGACATCTAGATCCAAATAATTATTTGTATGATCCAGTTAGTTCAGTTCTATATGGCAATGGAATATGTCACGATCTCTATCATCGACATCATCGAAATATTTTTTAATAGATCAGAACTCTTCTGATTCATCCAATTAGAATTATCGATCATCAAGATAATTCTAATTAGTTCTAAAATCCATCAGTGATACCTAGCAGTATATGGTGCCAACCTATTAGAACCAAATACAAATCTTTTGATACAGCCAACTATGTGATTGGATTCTTCTATCATGAGCTCTGACAGGATTTAGGTCAAGGTGAACTCGTTAGACCCAACACCTATCATATGAATAAATTATTTGATTTGAGTCTGATGTAAAACCCTAATAGAAACTTCTTTCTTTCATTTCACATTGCCATGGCCATGGGATTTAGGACTCAATCTCATGTCACCATAGGACTACTCTACCAAGGTTAATAGATCTCATTTTGGTGTGATCCAATTTCTATAATGAATATGCTATCGCCAACATACACCTCAAGATTCCAAATGGTTAGGAGATCGAGCTATGATGTAGTAAAACTATAATACACTCAAGGTGAACTATTGACATACCTCAGATCAAAAAATCAGACACATGACTGTAGCATTGAGCTAGTTATCGATGAGAAGATAGACTTCCTTATGACTGCTCAAAGTGGTCACGCTTAGTGCCTTTATTCTTAATAAGTACCTATACTCTTATTCTGGTATCTTCATACTGTAGAATCAAGACTTATCTATCCTAAGAAAATAATCATATACCAATCTTTTGGATCGATTATCATTCTCATGATGATCTTATGATCGAAAGCAGTTTATGAGTTAATTATGATAACACATGCCTTAAAATTTTCAACTCTTAAGAGTATATATTATCATGCCCACTAACTCAATGGATGTATCACAAACACTTTATACTGATAGAAAAAAATATTTTTTATTAATTATAAGTTAAAATTATAAAAATATCTTTAGAAAGTATTTTACAAGTATCGACCAATCTAGCTTCTAGGGCACACATCTAACAAGAATTATTCATGCATGAGATCTACAGCTTAGAACAAACTTATCAATTAGCCTAGGATTATAAGAGATTCCAAAGATTGTCAATCATCCATCAACTTAAGTCATGTAAACCTAGTATTCTAGGTCCTAAACCCAACCTTAATCAGACCCCTAGACCTAGTTATAATCAGATCACAACCAATCATTTCCCATCTGTTGGTTTTTCAATGAGAAAAGATGATAAAGGCAAAGGAGCCTTTGTAGAAAATCCAAGAGGAAGTAGTTCAGGAATCTGATGCTTCAAGTGCAATGAGTTAGGTCACATTGCTAGTCAGTGCCCATCTTAAGCTCTACATATTGGAGAGCCTGAAGAAGAGAACCTCAAAGCCCCTCTAGGAGATAAAGAAGTATATATAGCGGACACTAAGCTAGTTGAATCTTATGAGGAACCTAGTACTTTGGAAGAAGTTGACCTTGAAGAAAGAATGGATGTAATAAGATGCATTTTAGTCTAATCAAAAGAAAGTGAAGATTGGCATAGGACTACTATTTTTCACATCTTCATAGGTCAGAAAAATAAAGTGTGTAAGATCATCATTGATAATGGTAGCTGCATCAATGCTATTTCGACTGATGCCATATCAAAACTTGGTTTGATGCCCGTAGATCACTTGAATCCATACAAGATAGCCTAGATAGATGCATCGTCCATCTCAGTTAGATACCGTTGTTTGGTCCCCATTAAATTTTAATCTTACCAGAAAAATGTATGGTGTGATGTTATATGCCCATGAATGTAGGAAGCATAATCTTAGGAAGGCCTTGGTTGATCGATCAAGATGCTACACTTCATGGTTGATCCAACTTATGTACGTTCATGAACAAAGGCAAGAAAATTACGATCTATTCTTCATCCTCTAGGATTGTAAAGAGAAATGAACTTTTAGAGCCCAAAGAAGAAAAGTTGAACAAGAGCTTACATCTAATCAGTGCAAAAGAATTTGAAAATGATTTGAGAGAAAACTCTTCTATTTGGATTCTAACTGTTAAAAAAGTTAACAAGAAGGACATAAGTTATTACCCCCAAGAGATAAGCCTCCTTGGTAACTTTAAAGATATTTTTCCTGAGAATCTTTTAGATCACTTGTCACCTATAAGGAATATCTAACATGTAATAGATCTTGTTCTAGGAGCTACCCTACCCAATCTGCCCCACTATTGTCTTAATCCCATCGAGCATGCTGAGCTGAAACATCAAGTAGAAGAACTCTTTAGGAAGAGATTTGTTAGAAAAAGTCTAAGTTCTTGTGCGGTATCCACCCTCCTAACTTGCAAAAATGATGAAACTTGGAGAATGTGTGTAGATAGTTGAGCAATTAACAAAATAATAATAAGATATCAATTTTCAATTTTCAAGCTAGATGATATGTTGGACATGATTGCTGGATCTAATGTGTATTCCAAAATTGATCTAAAAAGTGGATATCACCAAGTGCGAATTAGACCTGGGGATGAATGAAAAATAGTTTTCAAAACTAAAGATGGTCTATATGAATGGTTGGTCATACCATTCGGCTTGTCTAATGCCCCTAGCATGTTTATGAGACTCATGACTCAAGTGCTACGATCATTTATAGGCACATTTATGGTTGTGTACTTTGACGATATTCTCATTTATAGCAAGACTAAGGAAGACCATTTAGAACATCTCCATCTAAGTGTTCCAAACTCTTAGAGCTGAAAGCCTATTTGCAAATTTTAAGAAATATGACTTCATGACCACACATATTATTTTCTTAGATTTTGTTGTGACCCCCGATGATATGTCCATGGATCCTAAAAAGGTTTGTGCAATTAAAGAATAGCCTGTATGCCAAAATATTCATGATGTTAGGAGTTTTCAAGGTTTGGCAGCTTTTTATCAAACATTCATTAAGGAATTTAGTACAATTATGACTCTCATTACAGATTGTATAAGAAAAGGAGCCTTTGAATGGAACAAGACTGCTAACCGAGCTTTTTATGAAATTAAGGATCGTATGACTAGTGCTCCTATGTTGCATCTACTAGATTTTTCTAAGATTTTTGAAGTTGCCTGTAACACATCCGAAGTAGGAATTGGTGGAGTCCTTAGTCAAGAAGGACATCCTATGGCTTTCTTTAGTGAAAAGCTAAATGACATTAAGCGTAGGTATTCCATCTATGATAAAGAGTTCGATGCGGTGGTCCAAGTTCTTAGATTTTGGAGGCACTACTTGCTTTTTCAAGAATTTATCCTATATTCTAACCATGAAGCTCTTAGATTTTTTAATTCTCAGAGAAAGCTAAACTCTAGACATGAAAAATAGGTTGAATTTCTTCAGTCATACACCTATGTATTGAAACACCATGCCAGTGTTGATAACCACGCTACTGATGCGCTCTCTTATAGGGCTGACCTTCTATTGGCAGTGAGTGTTAACATCACTGGCTTTGAGAAATTAAAAGAGGATCACAATAACTATCCAGACATTGGAAAAATTATGTCTTCACTCTAACAAGGTTTGTCTAGATTAGTGAAAATATCTTTCAAGATGGATATCTTTTCAAAAATAATAAGTATGTATCCCATGTATCTTTGTCCATGATTTTCTAATATGGAAATTGCATGTGGGTGGTTTGTCTGATCATTTTAGAAGGGCCAAAACCATAAAGCCATAGAACACCAGTTTTATTGGCCATGTTTGAAATGAGATGTAGCCAAAATTATTGTCCAATGTCAAACCTACGCTGTAGCTAAATAGTGTAGATTAAATACTGGCTTATACACCCCATTACCTATTCTTGAATGTTCATAGAAAGATATGAGCATGGATTTTATTTTAGGATTGCCACGTACAAACCAAAAGAATGACTCTATTTGTATGGTAGTAAATCAGTTTTCAAAAATGGCCCATTTTCTTCCCTGTTCTAAAGCTTCTGATGCCTCTAGAATTGCTTGTCTCTACTTTGATAAAGTTGTCTGACTACATGGATTACTTAAATCGATTATGTCTGATAGGGATATTAGGTTTGTTAGCTATTTTTGGAAGAGTTTGTGGTACTTAATGGGGATGAAATTAAAATTTTTGTCAGCATATCACCCCCAGATTAATGGTCAAACTGAAGTGGTAAATAAATATTTAGAGAATTTGCTTTGGTGTCTAGTTGGTAAAAATATGAGGAATTGAGACTTACTATTACCTAGAGCCAAATTTGCATACAATAGTTCTATTAATAGGACTATTGGCATGAGTCCCTTTGAGATTGTGTATGGCTATCCCCCTAGAAAACCAGTTGACCTCATTCCTGTATCCTTGCATACTAGGACATTTGAGACAAAAGAATCATTTGCACAACATGTTAGGAGTCTGCATGAAGAAATAATAAAGAAAATTAATATTAACAATCAAATTTATAAGCAATTAGCATATTCACATCGACGAGCCCATGATTTTGCTAAAGGTGATTATTTTATGATTCAGGTTAGGCCAGAATGGTTTCCTTCGAAAATCATCAAAAAATTGCATGCACGTGGAGCAAGCCCCTTTAGGATCTTAAAAAAAATCAGATCAAATGCATATGTTATAGATTTATTATCTAATTATGGCATCAGCTCTACTTTTAATGTTTTGGATTTGGTTAAATATAAAGAACCAATAATGATACCTAGTGATCCGTTTGAGCCTAGCCCATCTATTGAGAGTGAACCCCAACCCAAGTATCCTCGATCAAAATTTTCAAAAAAATACAAACATATTGAAAGAATTTTAGATGACCAGGTAATTTTCACCATAAGGAAAGGATATTAAAGGTACCTATTTTGTTGGCAAGGCCGACATGAGTCCGAGGACACATGAATAACCCAAGAAGAGCGACAAAAAATATCTACTTGAACACTATCAGAGTCAAGGCGATCTATTAGTATGGAGACCAGTCACCATAGAGTTGAATTCTCTCCAGTCTAAGAGAATTGGTATGGAGACCAGTCACCATGACTGATTATGGCTTAATGGTTGATAGAGCCTTAATTTTATTGAGTCCTGTAATTTTTATTTTTGAGTCCTATAATAAATTGAGTCTTTCAATTAGATTTGATCTCTTAGTTAGGATCAACTATTTGGGTTTGATTTGTAATTAAGTTCAATTCAAATTAGCCACCTGGATGAGTTTTATGGAGGCATGCCATCTTGAAGTCACACATACTTAGATGACTTCTTCATGTGCGCATGTTAGAGATCTTCTCAATAGGCATTTGAAAACCAAATGCCATTCACGCCCAGATATTCTTCATGCATGGAATTGGAGATCTTCACAAACTAGAACACCATCTAGATTGGCATGTCCCACCTGCATGCACCTTCTTTCTATTTAGTTTATTAGTTTTTTTCTTTTAAAAGAGGAAACCAAGGGTCTTGTAATCATCGGATGTTTTGAGAATAAAAATTCTATTTTCTTCTCCCTATGTACTCTCTTCTTCCTCCCTCTCCACCAACTAATCTCTCTCCTTCTTTCCCTCTCGTCCTTCTCTTCCTCTCTTTCTTCTTTCTCTCTTCCATCTCTCTTTTGAAATCTCTCTCAAGTTTGAAGGTTGAAGAATGAAGAACCCTTGACAATCTCTCCATCTGCAGGATCTAATTTTAGCACCATAATTATCTAAATTTTCAAATCTCCACCATCCTTCATGCATGCTGAAGTGTTTCTGTTGATGCAGGCAATTCTTCATATGCTTGGATCGAATCCTCATGATCGTGAATGATAGAAGAACTTGCAAACAACCGTGCCCTGAATTGATGTTCTGATTCCTCCCTCATCCAAGAAACTTCATCGATGTGTTTGTGACATCCCTTATTTCTGAAAAAAAAATCTAAGTAGATCATTATTATTAATAGTTAATCCAATGCTTCTTTATTAATTAGATTTGAATTCTTTTAATTTTGATTTAACACCCTAATTATAGATGGTTTCTCAATCATCTGTGATCTGAATCTAGATCTAGGGGTTGTTTAACATGCATGCATATCAATAGTCTATTTTTCTTGATTTTAGAAAAATCATCTCCTTAGTTTTGGGCTTGCTAGCTATTTATTAATTATTAATAAATTTGAATGCTTGCTTTCTCTAGAGCTAAATTGTCTCAATCAACAAGCCTACCCCGATGGCCAACTGGAGAACTCATTCACCGATCCCAGCATCAATCGTTGGATGATCCTAGTAACCATATGAGGCACCCCAAGCACTCTAAATGTACTATAAAATTGATTTTGAACAATAAATGTTAGTCTCTAAAATAGCTAAATTTTAAACATATTCAATAAAGATATAGTACTTATGAGTGGCTCTAAATGTGGATGAGCTCTCTATCCTCTGATTGAGTCGGAGGTATCATGAGCCAAATGGGTCTTTTACCATGTCGTTGACTCTAAGAGCCGGACGTTACTCCATGTGACTATGGGGTCACTGGTAACCCCATGTCATCCAAACCTGACAGTATCAAGACATCATAAAGAATGTTATATTAGATAATAAAGAATAAAATAATATAAAAAAAAATCTAAAGTATAATAATTTACCGTATGATATGTATAGCATAAAACCTTGCAAGCTGGCTACATAAGAGCTCTCTCCTCAACTGTAATAGCTCCAATTTCTGGAAGACATGATCTATAATCTCTAAAAATAAAAATAAATAGATTTATAATTATAGATGGCAATGCAAGATTTAAAATGATGCAAAATAAGTATTTAAAATGATTCAAGGTAATGTAAGAAAAAATAATACTAGAAGGTCATGGCGATTCTGAGTTCATGAGAGAAATCTCTTAAGACTGAGATCGAAAGAATAAGAGCAATCGAAGGTGGTGTTCCGAATGCAAGATATAAGAGCTTGGATACGCAGCGATTCTGCTTGATCAATACATCATGGGTCAAACCCAAATCGAATTTGTATTTTATAGATCAAAGCTAGATTATGCATGGATCTGATCGGACCCGAATGATCCATTAGGCAAGAAATTTGGTCATGGACCCAATCCTAGGGGTGGCAATTGGATCGGATGGGATCATAAATGAATTAGATCAGATATAGGTCAAATTTAAATGTATCAAATCTTAATCCAACATATTTATTAAATAGATCAAATTTTCAAACATGAACCCAACTTATTTAATAAATAGATTATCCGACCTGACCCATTTATCCATCTATATCATATAATGAAAGTTTATATTAACCATCAAAAAATTAAAAATAGTTAAAACATCAAAGAAGGGAAGAGAAAGGGGAGGCTCAGATTTAGTATTTTATCTGCAACTAAATCAAAATGACAACAATCGATTGTCTATAAAAGAAGGCCATCCAAGATTATTACTATTAGAAATAGTTGAATTAGCAAAAAAATATCCCAAAATCATCATAGCATCCCTATACAAATCTTAAAGCAAACCTCTATACATAGGCCACACTACATATTTTGACATTTAGCATAAAAAATAGAAATCAAAAAAATATAAAATAGTAACCAATTAGATTTATAAAGCTATAGTAATTAGAGTAATTAATCCCAAAAAATCAAAATCCAACTATAGTAACAGTCGATTAGAGCAATTAATTCCATCAAGTACCAAGAAAGAAATATAGAAGAAAGCACTAATGACTGATCTGTTTCAAGCCTTCAACTTTTCAATTTCCATCAGGCACTAAGAAAAGAATTCAAAAATTCTAACCTTAAGCGAGTGAGTAAAACTAATCCAAATCCAAATCTATTTAAGGTGGGTTGAATGCGGGTTGAATTGGCATGTCAGATCGATTTTTGCCACTCCTATCTGATCCGATCCGATCCATTTGCACCTCTAATTCTAATAAGAATCATTATTTGAAAATCAGCAATCCAAAATCTTTATTATGGTTAAATAAAATATCTAATTAATTAATTAAATTAATATCTAATTAATTATTTATTTAATTAAAATTAATTAATATATTAAAATAGAAGGACTTTTAGTGACGTCATCATAGCGGTTGTCGATGCTATTGCTAATACTTATGCGGGTGCAAGAATAGCGATGCGGGAATGGGGACGGCGATGTAGTGCGGGAATGATGATCTGATGTGGGGATGATGGATCTAGCAAGGGGGGAACTGAGAGGGGGAGAGGTAGATTCGATGTGGACTTCGGTGACACGGGGACTCCAATAGCATGGGATGGTGAAGAGCGAGTCAGTGGGGGGTGCGATCGCAGGAGAAGGGGAGGGGGCAGCATGAGCATAGGATGGGGGGTTGCAGGCACAAGCGCTGGGGGAGAGGGAGGAAAGACTGCTAGGGAGAAGGGGGAAGGGGGTGGTGTGATTGTGGGAGAGGTGGAGGAGGGAGGCAACATGAGCACAGGGTGGGGGTTTGCGGGCACAAGTGCCAGGGGGCAAGGGAGGGGAAGACCGCCGAGGAGAGGGGTGGAAGGGGGGGTGTGATCGTGAGAGAGGAGTGGGGTGGCACGAACATGAGGTAGGGGGTTGCGAGCACGAGCGCGGGGGGGAGGAGAGGGAAGACCACTAGGGAGAGGGTGGGAAGGGGTGTGATTGCGGGAGAGGGGGAGGGGGACGGCATGATTACGGGGTGGTGTGTGGGGTGCGGGCACGAGCATCGAGGGAGGGGGAGGGGAGGGAAGACCGCTAGGGAGAGGGGGCATGGGGGTGGGGGATAAAGAGGGTTTTTAGTAAAAACCTAGGGGTGGGAGGTGAAATTGATTGGAGGAAAATAAGGGGTCATTAGTAACGATTTTAGCGATAGCTATCTCATCGCTAATACTATTTCTTTTTCAAAAAAATAAAAAATTTATTATTAGCGTAGCTTTTCTTTGGTCACCATTGTGGTCGATAAAAATAGTTATTATCGATGACAAGTTTACCGTCGCTAATTGCCATTGCTAAAAGTTTGATTTTTTGCAGTGTTATATATTTTTGAATCCATTAGCAGTATCTAGGAACCATTTCTCCAACCAATGGTGCTTTTGTAGTTTTGAAGATTCCCTTTTAGAAGACTGTGCTCTTCTTGTGCTCATCCTCACTTGTTCTATGCCACATGATATCCTTGTTCAAGTTTTGTTCAACTTGATGACTGCCAACAATGACAACATGTGTGATGCTTTGACAAGCAATATCAACAAATTAGTAAATGATATGAGAAACATTCCCAGCATTCATTATTCACTACAATAAAAATAGCTTATAGTAACAAAATTTTAGCAACACTTTAAAAACAGTGTTACTATAAATACTCCCAAGTAATGATTTTGAAAAATATATATCATAAAAGATATATAATATTATAGTATTTCGTCAAGAGTGTTACTAAAAGTTATTATATTATGATGGCATCTTATAACCACTACAAGAAATTACATTCTATTGTAATGGTTTTAAAAATTATCATAGTCAATCTATAATATTATGATAGTTATTTATAGATATTACTAAAATTGTAATGTTACCATAGTATTTTGAATAAGTATAATAAATCATAACTTCATGTTAAAAAGTTAATATTGTCATGATGGTTACATAGTCGATAACTGTTCAAAAGGTTTTAGGTTTGATTCCTTGTATAGGTGGTTAATTAAAATTGCAAAGTCAATCAATATGAGAATAAAAATATCTAATATTAATTTATAAAAAATATTTAATTATAAATATAGTATTATTTTTTAAAAAAATAATTTTGATTGTAGTTATAGCGATGGTTATAATTAATATAATAAGTTATACAACTAGTTACAAACTTTTGCTATAGGATGACTCAAGACCATTATCATAGACTTGCTTATACTAATGCTCGTAAGAACTATGGTAATGGCTTTTAGTAATGCCATCTATTGCCGCAATTTATCAATCATTGGTATAGATTTTGCTAATAATTTTCTATATTTTTTGACACTCTTTGACTACAATTATAGTCCTTTTTTATTATAGTGATTGACGTATTTTAAAAATTTACCAAGAATTTGGTGTAAGACTAATCTCGACTTCATTTATAACATGCAACTCATAGCCGATGATGGTGTTCCTGATGCACATCCTAAAGGTCATCGACTTGAAAGGTACTTTAATTATATAGAGATCTCTGAGTCAACTAAAATTAGATTGACCTCTTATAGTTAAAGGGTGTTACCTCAGTTTGATGGAAATGGCTGGAGGGACTCGGCAAGAGAAAAATCCCATATGCATGGGGCAGAACATAAAAGAACCATTCAAGGCTTAATTTTTGTTAGTAGACTACTTTCAAATTTTATCTTAGCAAAATCAAGACTATAATTAGGGTAGCTAAAGTGTGAAAGCTTATGCAAAATAATTCTCTCTTGTCTTAATATAATGACTTAATTGAGACCATGTTATAGGAAGTTGCTATAATAATGGGTGGATTGAGGCCTATTATCCATGATAGGATCTTTATTTAAGCTATTGGACTGTTAAACTTGCACATAATTCATCTTAAGTTGAATAGAAGATTGTTGTTAGAGATCAAGCCCACATATTTAGAATTAATTTGAGATATAGGTGGTTGGTTGAGGTGACAAGAAAGCAAATTATTAACCTAAGAATTAATTTTGATGATGCCAAAATACTTAAGTATATTTGATATTGATAAAAACCTGAGAGCATGCTTGTAGATGAAATTCTTGATGTTTATAAGTTGTACAATCAATCAAGAAGAAGTCCCTTAAAACTAGTCAAGGAGAAGATGCTCAGCAAAGGATACAGACAGAAGTTGACTCTAATACACTTGAGCGGCACACGCTTTTTGAATTTTTTCACTATCCAAGAGTTGACTCATAGAAAATGAAGAGCTGACTCTACTAGATGAGTTGACCGCTTTAGAACTAGAATTGACTCCCAAATGGTCTCAGAGCGCCGAACAAAAGGTAGTTGAAAAAGTTGTCTTGAATATAAGCCAACTCCACTAGATGAGTTAACCCTATTAGAACTAGAGCTGACTCCCAAATGGTCTCAGGGTGTCAAACAAAGAGTAGCTTAAAAAGTTATCCTAAACATGAGCCGATTCTAAAAATTCAAGAGCTAACTCTACTAGACAAGTCGACCCTAGTAAAACATGAGTTGACTCTAGTAGAACTTGAGTTGACCCCGATAAATGCTAAGTCGACCCAGATTAACCACAGTCAAAAAATAGAAAGTCATATAAAGATACTGTAGATGATGAGTTTATCCATAAAAAGCCAAGCCGACTCTTGAAGTAGCCAAGACAGCTCGTAAAGATTAAGAGTTGACTCCGCTGATTTTTGATAGCATGACAACTAAGATTAACAGTTGACTCCTCTGATTTTTGATAGCATGACAACTAATTTTTCAGAAAATTTTCAATGGCTAGAAATTGTGAGTAATAACTAGTTTGAGCTGTGTAATGACTTTTTTACCTCTTTAGGTCAATTTTAGGCATATTTAAGCACTGAATTCAATTAGAAAAGGTAGTTCCTTTTTGAGTTTCGAAAAAGAAAGCAATAATATAAAAAAAAGAAAGAGAAGAACACTTAAGAGTGTATTTAACTCCATCTTCTCAATACTCAAGTGAATTGAAAAGAGCTTGAAAATATTGATTGAGTGACCTACCAGCTAGAGCATTATCTTCAAGTATTTAATTAAACTTCTCTCGAGTATTAAAAGAGGAAGTCTTTGCATTCAAGAAACATCTACATCAACCTCCTTGGGCCTTAAAGAATTTTTATTTTGTGAACTCAGATTTATTATTCATCGTATTCTTAAGTTTGTAATAAGTTTCTTAAGTAGAGAAACTTGGGGTTTTAGGTTGGTTTAAGCTCATAATTGGATAATGGTATTTGACTAAGTCAAGGAGGACTTAGTTGGGAAGATTTTGGTTGGTAAATCTATATCAAACCAACTGCATTGTTTGTGATCCCAGTAAAAATAATTATACTATAATTAAGAGGATTATAAGAGTTTCTAGATAGGGAGACTTAGAGAATGGACATAGTTGCTGCATTTGATACCGAACCATGATAAATTTATTATATTTATAATTATGTGATTGTTTGTTTTTAGTTGTTTTAACTTATTATATTTCTTTTCTTATACTTCATAAGTACACTTTTAAAATTGATATTTAGTGTATATACTTATTTTAAATTATAAATTTTTAAGCATTTAATTCATCTTCCTCTCTTAGATTGCTATTTCTGGACAACATGGATCCTTAACTAAAAGTTACTTTATAAAATCAATATTTTCACCCACAACCAAGTGTTATTGGTGCAATCAATCTAGGCATCAAGCTAGTTAATGCCCATAGCGACAAGTTATCAATATGCATGCCGATCTTGGAGATGGAGACTATCCAATTGATGAAAAAGATCTAGTGCATGAAACTTTGTAGATGAGGGTGAATCTTTCACAAGAACACGGACATCGTCAAATTCAAAGCATGCGGAAGATCCACAGCGATATAATATCTTCCGCTGAAAGTGTATTGTTAGTAATAAACTCTATGATTTGATCGTAGAGAAAAGGCAACAGTGAAAATATTTTGCCTTCTGTGTAAATTATAATTAAAGGCAAAGAAGTATCTTTCATTATACGAAATAATCCGTTGGATCACAAATTTCAAGGTAACTGAACAATGCAAGATTCCATTTTCAAGTAGCCAATTTTAAAAGTGGAAGTGGTTTGTGATGTAGGAGATATGGATGCATGTTATATTTTGCTTGGTGAATCATCGCTACATGAGGACCATTCAGTGAGGAAAAAATAATGTTTCTTCTTTTTAAGAAGGATGGGAGAAGATTGTGCTTGCTCCAATAGAAAAGAAATGCTGACTAGAATCTTTTCAAGTGGAGGTCGTCCGTTCTCAACCATGAACAAGTTTTCGGAAGAGTTGGAGGATGCGAGCATGGATGAGGGCGACAAAGCCCGGTTGGAGGATACGTCTCTCTTCCTCTCTTCCACCCTTATTCCCTCTCCCTCTTCTCCCCGCCTCCCCCTCCCCCTCTCTCTCTCTCTTCCATCCTTCCTCTTCCCTGCCCTCTCTGCTGTGTCAGGATGGGCTCGGCATGGTACAGCTTGAGGATGTATCGAACTGTGCCACCAGCGAACAGGTACGGGCTTCGGTACGAGCACAGCGATCCTTTCCTAAGAGTTTCGCTTTGTATATTCTGAATATAGTAGTAAGTTCCCTATTAACGAGTTTTTATATCTCTTTTTGCCATATGCTATGCATCCAACAGCAAGTAGAATGAAATATGTTTTAAAGAGTTATAAGACATTCACCCTTGACTTTGCATTTTAACCAAATTTAATTGGATTTTAGTATTTTGAAAAAAAAGAAAAAAGAAAGAGTCCATTGCAAACTCATAAGTTGGGGTAGGTCGTGACGTTAGAGCTCTTAAAACTGTGTGAAGTGCTGAATATGCAGCCTAGGAAGAGGGAGATTGTACAATCCAGTGTTCATTAGCGAAATTCTTTAGCTTTTACTCCGTCTTCATTTCTAGATTCCTTAGTGATCGTCGTGCGACGCAAGCCCTTGCTTCATGATGCTAATTGCTTTAGTTTCCTTAATATAACATGCAATTGTCTATTTTGTTGTTTGCTTCTGCACGAGTGCATCTGCTTTTTATCTCCTTTAATGGCTTTGCTATTTATGGTCCTTTTAAGATATTGCTGCTATATGGTTGCTTGTTGTGTTTTTCATATATTGTAGCATATACATGCCTAATGTCCTCTCCATTTACGAGTTCTTTTTTTCTTTAATGACTCTATGCATGGATGTTGTACTCTAGAGCTGTACGTAGGTAAAATAGCTATGCTCCTAAGTGTGAGTTTGCATTCAAAGGGGATGAGTCCTTAGCTTATATATATGTGAATTTATGTACCAGTAAGTGATGAAACATTTCAAAAACATGTAATTAAATTTACTAAGCAATCTTATAAACATTTGCAAAATTTAATAGATGGATTTATTCAACTGTCATGACACTGAACATTTCTCCTGAGTAAGCCTGTTCTTGCACCTAGCACCCTAAAGTAATGCCGGTTATGGCTGTATGGATTGAATTATCCTGTCTACAATTATATTTCAGCAGGTTGTTCTCTTCTATAAAACCAATTTCCTCTTTATTGCTATTTTTTAATTAGTATGAAATCCACCTTCCTATAACAGCTTTGTTTACCTTGTGTTTTTTGCTGAGATGTCTCCAGTGCTGAGTTTATCTTTCCTGAAAGTGCAATTCAGACTGCTTTTTTTTATTTTCATTTTTTGTAGCAGCACATTGACCCCAGAAAGATTTGGGAGAACAAAAAAAAAAAAAAAAGACCAATCTGTGGTTCAGAAGTCACATGAAGTTGAGAATTTTCATTCTACAGGTTTAAGAGGTTGTCACTGTTCATTGGCAAATTCATCTTAAAATTCATCTATTTCATTAAGATCCAGGGCTACGTGGCTAACAGATGCTCCAAATAAGGCCAAGGTCCTAGACCTTTACACTGATGGAGAGTAATCAAACCTTACAAACATTATCATAGGAACTCTTCTGATGCTGGAAACGATGGTAGCTTACAATAGAAAACTGCATTCCCAAGTTGAGGAAGGCCACCACAAGCTCAGTCTACATCGTCTTTAAGAGAAAGAGAATCCTAGGAGATACATAGTTAGGAAGACAAAAAGTTTCCATCACCATCATTCTGCTTGAGATTGGACAGCACGTGATATCAGGCTTGCATTCCTTTGTAAATTTGCAAGAAGATATCATGATACACTCTCTCATGCATTGTCTGGAAAATGTGTGAAATCACAAGCTCTGAAACCATTACCACAAATAGGAGATTTTTATGAAGACACATTGGAACCACAAGCATCTTTGTTTTTATATAATGCTCCCAAAATGAATCCTTTCCACTGAGAATATAAATGGTCATTTCCTAGAGAACTTAATGGGTATTCAAGGAAAATTTCTTTTACTGAAAATGCACCTTTAGGTTTAAACTTTGCTGAGTTGTCTAGTTCTGGGCTACATGAACAGGACACGGTGGAGGAATTTCTTGGGAAGGTTAAAGAGGTGGAAGAGAAGTTCATGCTTCTGTCAGAAGGTTCTTATTTAGTGAAACTTAGGAATAACAGGTTATGCTCAGCAACATTGCATCGAATGATTCAGAAAATCTGAGAATGTATGAAGTACCTGGCACTTGAACTTTCTTCACAAATTTTGTCAACTGCAGAGAGGTTTTGTGATAAAGAGCAGTTTAAAATGTCAAATGTAGAATTAGATACCAGAATTAGGAGGCTGTAAAGGAGAAGAATAAACTGCGGTCAACTTTTGGGGGAGTGGGACAGCAGGTCAAATGATTTGTCAGTGAAACTTTGAAAGTTCAGACTGAAGAGTAGAGGCCAAGGGAATGGGTAAGAACTGGCAGGGAAGAATGTGTCACTTCAAAGAGAAGTCTATTCACACAGAACAAATGAAGAGGAGACTCAGAGTAGGATAATTAACTCGGAAAAGCAACTGAGGGATCTGACTATTTCTCCAGAAGAAGCAAAAACAGCGAATCAGTCTCCATGAATCCTTATCAAAGTTGCAAGATTGCTTTAATGGAGTAGAAGAGGACCAGGTCTATCTTCAAAGAAGCTACAAGGAGAAAGGAGAACAAGGAGTTGCAGAAAGTGGTTGTGCAACTGCAGAGGCTATGCAGTGAACAAGAGAAGACCATTAGTGGACTGGGATAGGGATGCAGTGATTAAATTGGCAAGGAAGCAGAGGGAAGTGGAAATGTGAGGAGGTTGCAATTGGAGGAAATAAGACTTACTGGTGTGCAACAAATGCTGAGGATGGAAGTTGAGCCACGTAGGCTTGAGATGCAATGCCTTAGGAACAAGAACATTTCCCCTCTTGGTCATTTTCAAGGGTTTGGAAATAGACAAGGGTTCTTATCTCTGAAGCTCAATAAAGAGCTTCAAGCCCAAGTAGAATGCTTGCAGACTTAGGGTTTGTCATTACTTGATGCAACGTTCAACTCTGTAATATCCTATTAGACTTTATAAAATGGAAGAAGTATGAACATCACCAAGAAGCTAGCAGTGACTTAGATGGTTCATCAATACTTGCAAACACTCTGAAACATCAGAGTTTAAAGAGAGAAGTTGACAATTTCAGAAGAAGTTTGTAGACAAGATTGGCAATATTGGATGAGGAGTCCGATATAGAAACATTACAACATCAGTTGCAAACAACAGAAGGCGGTAGGCTAAGGCAATCAAAGGGTCAGGAATCAGAGGGAATACCTACTCTTTTAATTTTAAAAAGGGATATATACATATATAGGTGCTGGTTCATATGCAGTTTTGTTATGCAATTTTGGCTGTTGCAGTGCACATGTATCACTATTACTGTCTATATGTAAAACTCAAACTCAACCATGTGCACATGAAGATGGTGCTTGTTGTGCATGTGTGTGGTTTTATTCACTCCAATCAAGCAAACTTGAAGAATTAGGGTTTATACTCCTTGAGTGATGTAGACGTCATAGCGGACAGATATCTTGATTTGATGGATCGTACCCGAAAGGGCAAGAAATCAGGCTGATTGCACATGATCCTATTGATTTTGACCCTATTGCACTAGAACAAACGTAACTCTCTTATTTGGAGTTAGAATCGCTTATAAGACCCCAATTTGGAATGCTCTTTCCATACTCTATGAGTCTGACTGCTTCGCCTTTACATCCATTATCGCGGTCAAATTCTATTGTTTGACAGGTCCACGGGAGCAGGAGAATTCTAGATGAATTAGTTTTTCTATTTTGTTTCAGATTCCTCTATTGTTAAGTTAGGATTTTTTTCTATAAATATGGCCATTTTGGCCAACATTGTATTCAATCTATTTTCGTTGATACTGAATCAAAATTCTAAGAGGGAGTTTCTTCTTCCTTTTGTTGTTTTCTTATTTTGTGTGTTTTCTTCCTCTTTTCCATCAAAATGTGGTCTAAGCTGCATCAATTGGTATCAGAGCCCAATCAATCCTTGAGCGATGATGCTTCTCTGTAGTTGTGATGGTGGATAATGCTGGTGGCTAGCAGCGGAATCAAACAACAACCTAGGCAGCAGCAGCTCATGAAGAAATCATGCAACAGGAATGGGATCTGATGATAGAGTATGAAGATTTGAGGAGATAGATGATGGAACTGATTGCACATCTTATGCAATTGGAAACTCGGAATGCGAGATTTGAGGTAGAACCATAAGATCGCAAATCTAATGAAGAAGCTTCAGATTCGAGAACCCCTTCCATAAGGGTATTTTTATCCATTGGCATGAAGGTTGTGGTGATTCATTCGAGCAACCAACCCACTGGTATGATACTATTGTTGGGAAATGTGTCTCAAAGTCAATCATTATCCCATTGATGGTTGAGCTACTTTATATTTATAATTAATTTATTAATAAATAAAATATATTTTTGGCATTTTTCATCACAAGTATTCATCTTCTAACAAACTCCATTGTTGTGATAAAGTCCTTAGGACTATTTAGCTCAGACAAAGAAAGGATTTATCGATTAGTCCTTCAATTTGTTCATGACCAAATGATAGGCTGTTAATAAGGACGATAGCATCTATCGAGCATAGGTCGCTGTATGCCATATAGATTGGTTGTCTTCTTGACCAAGGAGTGTGGAGATACTGGTATGGCATATAGGTGAGATGTATAGGTATATCGTCATTAAACGTGACCAACTCTAGAACTTTATACTATCGAGAATGTCTCTGATGGGATATAGGTATAAGTGTCTCTTTGACCTGAGATCATCTCAGTGAGCTACAAGCAACTCACTGTACTTTGTTACCAGACTAATTGAATTTCTAATTCAGTAATGAAAGGCTTCTGGGCATAGTCAAGTACTTGCGAAGTCAGAGTGTGATCAAGATGGGATTGACCACTCCAAGAGTTGGAGAAGAATGTATCACTGTATTTCAATATAGCAAAATCTTAGCCAGGATAATCCATCAGATGGATTTGATATTTTGAAATACAATGTGGACAACCTGATCAGAGTTGATAGTTGAACTCTGAGGTATCCTACGAGCATTTTGGTCAAGGGGATGAATTATATGGAAACTATATCCGTATGGATTATAAGGATGTTGTTCTACACATTCGACCTATTCGGCCATCGGTTATCATTGTTAGATGATCATTTCGATTGGTACAGAAATCTATTCTTGTGCTATCGGCTTAGGTTCGGACCTATGAGGTTACACACATTAGAGCTCACGGTCTGATCGGATGGTTGATCAATGATTAAGAATCATTCTAGGATTAAACAATCATACGATTGGTATTTAACCTAGTGCAAGTGTTGCAGGAGGATAGATTAACAATTAGATTGCTAATTGACTTAATTTAATTAAGCTAGAGAACTGAAATTAAGTCTAATTAAATATAATTTAATTATATTTGGTTTGGGCTTGATTGGATCAAGTCCAATTGACTTATTGGATAAGCCAAGTGCAAGAAAGAACTAGTCCTAATCTAACTAGGACTCGGATCAACCCAATTTTCTAATTTGATTAGATTAAATTAAATCTGATTTAATTAAATTTTTAAATGGATTAGGGTCTTATTTAATTGAGTTGGTTTACTCTTGATTTTATTTGGTTAAAAGACCTTGTTTGACCAAGTCAAAATAGGAGTCCTAGCGTGACTAGGACTCCCTAACCTTGTGCCACCTTAGCCCATGCTCCCCACACCCATTTTTCTTTATTTTGTGCATGAGATCTCCTCTCCCTGATGTTCATGTACGCCCTTCTCTCCCTTCTTTTCTCATAAGGCAATTTGTTGGAAGACCAAGTTAAAAGGGGATTTAGTTTTGCTTTAGGATTCTATGAGATAGAATCCTTGTTGACCAAAACACCTTCCCTTGAGTGCCTCCTCCTCTTTTATTAATTTTTCTCTTATTCCATATGAGAAACATCTTTTTTATGCACCCTCCCTTGCTGGTCCACGCCAAAAATTGTGGAGGAGGCGCCTAAGAGTTGGGCACCCCTTATCTAGCCCTGTTTGATTTTTCCTTATCTAGTTTTTGACCTAGATAAGGACTCTTCTTTTTTCTCTATTTATTGGATGAATTTTTGACTAAAATTTTTTTGGGATTCAGAGCTTTGGGAGAGGTTTTTGATGTATGAAAATTAGAGGGAGAGGGTCCTTGGGCATTGGGATTCCATAAGCACCAAACTAGGTGTCCAGGTGAGAGAAAAGAGAAGAAGAAGAGGGTTATCTTCTAGGGCTATTTTATTCTTCATCTCTCCTCCTTTTGATTTTTTTTCTGAGAGAGTCTTAGATTAGAAAACTCTCCTCTTCCTTCTTATATTTTGGAGAGTCCAAGTTTTTAAGAAGGAAGCATCGAATTGACCGTCGAAGAAGGATCAGCACGGTACTAGCGTGCTGTGCTGATTTCCTGCATTGGACTTTAGATCAGTTCGTAGGCTCGTGTGGACGACTCCTAGAGGCCAGATGTATATGCAGCTCATGACTTCTCCCTCAAGTCTAGATCAGCAAGTTAGAACGTCTAACTTGTACAGGTAATAGATCTGATCTATTGATTTCATACATGCATTAGATGTAGTGTAGATCTAGGTTGATGTGATCAACCTTTTCTTCTCCTTTATGTTTTTTAATTTTTGATTTAATATCATACCTTGATCATGTAATAGATCTGAGATCTAGGTATTTACATGTTTATTTAAATAAATATTTAATTTATTTAAGTCTTCTACTGTCTCATCTTGAAAAAGTTTCAAGATCTACTCATGAAACCCTAGATCTGGTTTCTTCAATTGGTATTGGAGCCTAGGTTCTTATTACATGATTTTTATGCATGTTTAAATTATTTTTTAGATTAGATCTAATTTATAATCTAATTATTAAATCTAAAATTAAAAATCTAGATCTCGCGAACTATCATAAGGTTGTCCTGCTGTAAGATTTACCCCTTATAGTAAAAAGATTGTCCTAGTTTGTGATGATCTGACTCTAATCATAAATTTATTAGATTTAATTTAATTTTATTTATAATTTAATAGATTTAAAATAGTTTTAGATCTAAAAATAAAATATTTTAGATTACACGGACTGCCATAAGGTTGTCCTACTGTAAGGTCTACCCCTTACAGTGGAATGGTTGTCCTAGTACGTATTGATCTAAAATATTGATCATAAAATTTTAGATTAGATCTAAAAAATTTTATGATCTGATTAAAAATATTTTAATTTAATTTTAATCATCATAAATATGTTAGATTTGATCTAGGAAGATTTATGATTAACTATTATTGAAACTGTTTCAATTACATGAACCTATTTAGATTAGATCTAAAGTAGTTTCATATTTATTTTACTTGTATTTTGATTATGAATTAAACATGTAACTTGGTTGATAGAACCATGTTGTAAAAATATTTTACAAATATGAAAATCATTTTCAAAAAGCCAAACCCCAACCCTCAGTCCAAAACTTAATTAAAAATTAAGAAGTTATTTAATTAGGTTTTAGGATTGTAAATTGAAGATCCTATGATACAAATCATAACACATTAGGATAATGGGTTAGTGGGGATTAGGTCCATTAATTGGGTTAGACCTAAGGTTAGATTAAAGAATTGACTTAATTAGAGAATTGACTAAATCTAATCAATTATTATCTTAGATTAGGTCAAGGATTCTCTAGATCAATTATAATAGTTGTAGTTGGTCAAGTCCATGTCTTTAACAAGAATCAAATGGACTTGATTTTTGGCTAAGAAGTCTAGCTCAAATTGTTAGGTTGATCTAATCAAGACTAATTAAATCAGTTGGTGTTTAATATAAGTTTGGCACATATGATCGATGGTTTTTAATTGGCAGCCCGCTTACCTGGCCATATTTTATGGTGTCTAAGGCAAGCTTTGGTAGACCCTTCCACCGATCTCACTTATCTGATCTTCTTGGTGAGATTGAGTTTTGATCAGATCACTTGATAATTTGAGTTAACCCATGTCAGCTAGGTTAATCAGTGTGACTAATTTAGGTGCTCCTAGACCAGTCTGTTAGTGGTCTCCCTTAAGCTGACTTGGTGAAGCTAGTTGGAGGATCATGACAAGCTGGTTAATCTAATCTACTCACTTCTATAAATAAATTCTTTAAAATTATTAGATCCCTAAAATGAAATAGTTATATGATAACTGGATCATAGCCTCTCATTAAAGTGGATGATAATGGGTCCATTAGTTGGATAATCATTGGAGGCCCAAAGGCTTGGTACTTATCGATTGATGGAATTATCATTTATTATATGATCTCTTGGATACATCTTTCTAAATGATGGTTAGATGGGCCAACCAAAGTTGGGCCCAATCATTCATTGGTTAGATAGGCCAAGTATAGTCATGTTAATGGTTGGACCTAACTGGACTCTTTTCTAAGAAGGCCAAAGCCAACTGATCAGGGGCTGGGATAAAATTTAATTACTAGAAGTTGTTTGGAGAAACAATTGATTATGAACCTATCCTTAGATGTACATGGGTGGACCAACCAAAGTTGGGCTCGTGTATAGTCTATATGGATTCTAGTACCCACTAAGAAATTATGATAATTCCTCGGATTGGAGGTAGAGGCTACCAATTCGAATAAAATAGTGGGAGAAACTTTTTGATCAAAGTCCAAATCTTTAGGTTTAATTAATCAATTACTAATTAGGCTTTTGGTTCTCCTTTATGCAGTTAAATCCTAACCATAGTTGTTCCATTCACTGTTAGACAATGATTAACTTATGGGACCTAACTTCGATAATAAGTATCAAAAGTTGAATGTTGTTCAGCAGCACGAAGTGGTTCGTGCTGGGGCCACTATGCCCAATTTAAACATAAAGTCCAAGAATAACCTAGATCAGGTAGAGTACTTTCATTGTAAGAAGCAGGGGTATTGGAAGAGGAACTGTCTTCCATATCGTGATTCCCATGACCCCAACAAGCTGAATAAGAGACATGAGCAAGTAGTTGCTAATCAAGGATGTTATATGATAACACCTTGTAATTTCTTTATTTGTGATACTTCTACTTGGGTATTGGATACTGAAAGTCCAGTTCATATTTGCAATACATTGTAAGGACTTCAAACTAGTAGAAGATTTGAGAATAATAAGCAATTCCTGAATGTTGGAGATGGAAGGTCTGTTCTAGTTCTAGCTATGGGAATAGTTCAACTTATTCTCAATACTAATATCATTTCTTTAAACGAATATCATTATTGTCCTTCCTTTTTGATGAATATAATCTCTGTTAGTCTTTTGGCCAAGGATGGTTATTATTTATCTATAAAGGGAGATTATTGTGATATCATTATGAATGATGTTATATAATGCAAGGATAATAAAGAAATGGTATTTATATTTTATCACAGCCTATGACTGTAATGTATACTTCTAGAAAACATCCTAGATTAGATAATGTCTTTGATATTTACCTATGACACTATAGGCTAGGTCACATTAATAAGAATAGGATAAACAGGTTGACCCAAGAGGGAATCTTTGAAGTCAATGATTGTGAATCACTTTCAACCTATGAGTCCTATCTTGTTGGAAAAATGACTGAGTCATCTTTTACTGGAAAGGATGAAAGAGCTACTGAGCTCTTAGGTCTAGTACATACTGATGTATGTGAACCAATAAGCACAGATGCCAGAGATGGATATTTCTACTTCATAACTTTCACAGATGATCTATCCAGGTACGGATATGTTTATCTGATGAAACATAAGTCTGATTCATTTAAAATGTTCAAAAGATTCTGAAGTGAAGTAGAGAAATAAACTAGAAAGAATATTAAAACTCTTCGATAAAATTGAGGAGATGAATATCTATCCAGTGAGTTCTTGATATATCTAGGAGAGAATGTGATTCTCTCACAGTGGACTCTTTTTGGGATACCACAGAATAATGGTGTATCGGAAAGGAGAAATCAAACCTTGTTGGACATGGTTTGATCCATGATGGGTTTTGTTAATCTACCTATTTCATTTTGGGGTTATGCTCTTGAGACTGCATGTTATATATTGAATAATGTACCGAGTAAATCTATCGCAAAGACTCCATATGAGATATGGACTGGGCGTAGGCCTACACTCTCACACCTGTGGATTTGGGGTTATCTGGCCTATGTCAAACATTTGCATATAGATAAGCTTAGACCCCAGTTTGATAAGTATATATTTATAGGATATCCCAAAGAAAGTAAGGATTACTATTTCTACTATGCTGAAGAATAAAAGGTGTTCGTCAGCCTTAAGGCAATCTTTTTGGAAAAAAAATTTCTTGGTGAAGGAACTGTTGCCTCTAAGGTTGAACTTAATGAAGTTCAACAGGTTGAAAAACCGACACCTATAGCTGAACCAGAATCGGATTCGATTAGATCAAATTTGGAGCCTAGTGCACCTACACCATTAAGACATTTCGGTAGAGTACCGCATCAGTCGGATAGATACTATAGTTTCTTAGTCCAGGATGGTGATCCCATCGAACTTGATGAAAATGATGAGGATCCGATCACCTATATGGATGCTATGCAGAGACCTAATTTTGAGAAATGGCTTGAGGCCAAGAAATTTGAAATGAATTTCATGAAGGTCAATGATATGTGGACATTGATTGACCCATCCGAAGGGGTTAAATCCATTGGGTGTAAATGGATCTTCAAAAGGAAGAGAGGTGTAGACGGAAAGGTGGAGACCTATAAAGCCCATCTGGTTGCCAAAGAATATCATCAACATTATGGTATTGACTATGACGAGACGTTCTCCTCTGTGGCAATGCTCAAGTCCATTCGGATTATGTTTGCGATTGCTGTCCATCTGGACTATGAGATCTGGCATGTGAAGACGGCTTTTTTGAATGGAGAGTTGACCGAAGATGTGTATATGATACAACCTGAGGGATTCACATCCATAGACGAGTCCAAGGTGTGCAGGCTTCAAAGATCCATTTATGGACTGAAGCAGGCATCTCGGAGTTGGAATATGCGTTTTGATAAAGTGATCAAAATGTATGGTTTCATTAAGAATGGAGAAGAACCCTACATTTACAAATGAGCAAATGGTCCAATAGTGGTATTTCTTATTTTGTACGTGGATGACATTTTCTTATTCGGAAATAATATCCCCGCACTATAGTGAATAAAAGTCTGGTTGTCATCATAGTTCTCCATGAAGGACTTGGGTGAAGCATACTACATCCTAGAGATGAAGATCTATAGAGATAGATCTAAAAGGATGCTTGGATTATCCTAGTCCACGTACATAGATATTGTGCTGAAGAGGTTCAGCATGGAGAATTCCAAAGAAAGGCTATCTTTCGATAGGCCATGAAATTTTTCTCTCTAAGAAGGATTGTCCGAAACTCCTAAAGAGAGAGAGAGCGTATGAGTAGTCTCATATGCTTTGACAGTGGGATCTATCATGTACGCCATGACATGTACGAGACCAGACGTAGCATACTCACTAGGAGTAGTGAGTAGATACTAGTCTGATCCTAGAGAAAACCATTGGAAAGTGGTCAAAGCCATACTTAAGTATTTGAGAAATACTAAGGATCAATGGTTAGTTTATGGTGAGTCAGATCTGAAACTTATGGGATTTACAGACTCCAGCTTTCAATCTAACCATGATGACGGTAGAAGCATGTCGGGATATATCTTTACTCTGAATGGTGGAGCCATTTGCTGGAAGAGTTCCAAGCAGCATATTGTGGTAGACTCTTTTTGCGAAGCAGAGTACGTGGCAGCATCAGATGTTGCAAATGAAGCTGTGTGGCTAAGAAAATTTATTATCGAGCTCAAAGTAGCATCCTTCCTTGATGGTTCAGTCCTGCTCTAATGCGACAGCACTGGTGCCATTGCTCAGGCGAAAGAATCGAAGGCACACCAGCGGACGAAGCACATACTATGCCACTTTCACCTGGTTCGGCAGATCATGGATCGAGATGACATCGACCTTTAGAAGATCGACGGAAAGGAGAACTTGGCCGACCCCTTCACTAAAGCCCTGGCAATAAAGGAGTTCGATAACCATAAGTCGAAGATGGGTATTAGATACTATGC
The DNA here is from genome assembly GCA_006176705.1 of Cocos nucifera. Taxonomy (NCBI): domain Eukaryota; kingdom Viridiplantae; phylum Streptophyta; class Magnoliopsida; order Arecales; family Arecaceae; genus Cocos; species Cocos nucifera. The sequence continues at coordinate 48,444 of QRFJ01004625.1, forward strand.
CGAGTGATTTTAGGACAAGTGGGAGTTGTTGGAAAATATGTCCCAAAGCCAATCGTCAGCCTGTTGACGGTTGAGCTACTTTATATTTATAATTGATTCATTAATAAATAAAATATATTTTTAGCATTTTTCATCACAAGTATTCATCTTTTAATGAACTCCATTGTTGTGATGAAGTCCTTAGAATTATTTAGCTCCGATAAAGAGAGGATTTATCAATTAGTCCTTAAATTTGTTCATGACCAAATGATAGGCTATTAACAAGAACGACAACATCTATCGAGCATAGGTTGCTGTATGCTATATAGATTGGTTGTTCTCTTAATTAAGAAGTGTGGAGACACTGGTATGACATATAGGTGAGATGTATAGGTACATCATCATTGAACGTGACCAACTCCAAAGCATTCTGCTGTCGAGAATGTCTCTGATAGGATATAGGTATAAGTGTCTCTTTGACCTAAGATCATCTCAGTAACCTACAAGCAACTCACTGTACTTTGGTATCGAACTAACTAAATTTCTAATTCAGTAATAGAAGACTTCTGGGCACAGTCAAGTACTTGCAAAGTCAAAGTGTGATCAAGATGGGATTTACCACTCCAAGAGTTGGAGAAGAATGTATCACTGTATTTCAATATAGCAAAACCTTGGCCAGGATAATCCATCAGATAGATTTGATATTTTAAAATATAATATGGACAACCTGATCAAAGTTGATAGTTGAACTCTGAGGTGTCCTACGAGCATTTTGGTCAATGGGATGAATTATATGAAAACTATATCCGCATGAGTTCTAAGGATGTTGTTCTACACATTCGACCTATCCGACCATCGGATACCATTGCTAGATGGTCACTTTAATTGATACAGAAATCTATTTTTATGCTATTGGCTTAGGTTTGGACCTATGAGGTCACACACATTAGAGCTCACGATCTAATCGGATGGTTGATCAATGATTAAGAATCGTTCTAGCATTAAACAATCGTATCGATTGGTGTTTCACCTAGTGCAAGTATTACAGGAGGATCGATTAGCAATTAGATTGCTAATTGACTTAATTTGATTAAGTCAGAGGGCTAAGATTAAGTCTAATTAAATATGATTTAATTAGATTTAGTTTGGGCTTGATTGGATCAAGTCCAATTGGCTTATTGGATAAGCCAAGTGCAAGGAAGAACTAGTCCTAGTCTAACTAGGACTTGGATCAACCCAATTTTCTAATTTGATTAAAAAATTAAATTAAAATTAAATCTAATTTAATTAAGTCTTTAAATGGGTTAGGGTCTTATTTAATTGAGTTGGTTTACTCTTGATTTTATTTGGTTAAAAGATCTTGTTTGACCAAGTCAAAACAAGAGTCCTAGTGTGATTAGGACTCCCTAACCTTGTACCATCGTAGCCCACGCCCTCCATGCCCATTTTTCTTTATTTTGTGCATAAGATCTCCTCTCCCTGATGTTCACGCACGCCCCTCTCTCCCTCGTTTTCTCATAAGGCAATTTGTTGGAAGACCAAGTCAAAAGGGGAGTTAGTTTTGCTTTAGGATTTTATGAGATAGAATCCTTGTTGACCAAAACACCGTCCCTTGAGTACTACCCCCTCTTTTATTAATTCTTCTCTTATTCCACGTAAGAAACTTTTTTTTTGTATGCCCTCCCTTCCTAGTCCATGCCAATAATTGTCGAGGAGGCGTCCAAGAGTCGGGCACCCCTTGTCTTGCCCTGTTTGACCTTTCCTTGTCTAGTTTTTGATCTAGATAAGAACTCTTCTTTTTTTTTTCTTTTTATTGGATGAATTTTTGGATGAAATTTTCATGGGATTCAGAGCTTTGAAAGAGATTTTTGGTGTGTGAAAATCAGAGGGAGAGGGTCCTTGGGCGTGGGGGTTCTATAGGCACCAAACTAGGAGTCTAGGTGAGAGAAAAGAAAAGAAGAAGAGGATTTTCTTTTAGGGCTGCTTTATTCTTCATCTCTCCTCCTTTTTTTGAATTTTTTCTGAGAGAGTTTCAGATCAGAAAACTCTTCTCTTTTTTCTTATATTTTGGAGAGTCCAAGTTTTGAAGAAGGGAGCGTCGGATCGACCGTCGAAGAAGGATCAGGACGGTACTAGCATGCTGTGCTGATTTCCTGCATCGGACTTCAGATCAGAGTTTGTAGGCTCATGTGGACGACTCCTAAAGGCCCAACGCATGTGTGGCTCATGACTTCATTCTCAAGCCTGGATCAATAAGTTAGAACGTCTAACTTGCATAGGTAATAGATCTAATCTATTGATTTCATACCTGCATTAGATGTAGTGTAGATCTAGGTTGATGTGATCAACCTTTCCTTCTCCTTTATATTTTTTAATTTTTAATTTAATATCATGCCTTGATCATGTAATAGATTTGAGATCTACGTGCTTACATATTTATTTAAATAAATATTTGATTTATTTAAGTCTTCCACTGCTTGATCTTGAAAAAGTTTCAAGATCTACTCGTGAAATCCTTGATCTGGTTCCTTCAACTATTAGAATAGATATGCCTGAATACTCAAATAGTTTACAAATGGAAGTATTTCTCGATTGGCTGGATCAGATTGAATGCATCTTTGAGTATAAGGAGGTGCCCGACGACAAAAATGTGAAGCTTGTTGCCCTGAAATTGATTGGACGAGCTTTTGTTTGTGGCAACAATTGAAGAAAACTAGAGAGCATAGAGACAAGCCGAAGATCCAGAACTAGAAAAAGATGAAGAAGGCATTGAGAGAGCAATTTTTGCCCTTCAACTATGCACATGTACTAGCTCCTGTAAAACCTCTAGCAAGGTCGTAGGTCCATGGATGAATACACAAAAGAGTTCCACCAACTAGCCGCTCGAAATGACCTAGTGAAGAGTGAAGAACGTATGGTCGCGAGGTACCTTGGTGGCCTAAGGCAGCAGATCCAAGATGCCTTGAGGCTCCACTCCCTATGGATGGTCAAAGAAGCATACCACCGTGTTGTAGTCGCTAAGGAGCAGTTACAATGAAGGCCTATGCCCAAATCTGATCCCTGTGAAGCAACCAAGTGCTAAAGAATCAGAGGGACATGCAGCACAATATGGCTTCTATCCCTCCTGTTTGTGGTGTTGTTGATGCAAGATCTTCGAAGCCATCCCTGTGGGATCTTCTATGCTGAGGTGCTACCACTTTGGCGAGATCAGACATATGCGGAACGAGTGCAGGAAGCTTGCTGGATGGCCGAGAAAGTAGTTGCTGATCGAAGAAGACGAGATACCTATCGAGGATCAAGAGCCTATCTATATTGAAGGAGGTGAGGAAGAGGATGATTCTCTACTATTTGGAGATAGTGGAGAAGCTCTAGTTGTTCAAAAGAGCTTGCTTGTTCCTAAAAAGGAAGAGAAAGAAGACTAAAGGCTGACCAATATCTTCCATACCTACTGCACCATTGAAAAAAAGGTTTGCAAAGTTATCATCGATGGAGGGAGCTACGAGAACGTCATCTCTCAAGAGGCTGTCACTAAGTTGAACTTGATCACTAAAAAGCATCCTTAGCCTTATAAGCTGTCATGGTTTTGAAAAGGGAGCGAGATGATTATGGATAGTTGCTACCTTGCATCATTTTCTATTGGATAGAAGTACGTCGATAAAGTTTGGTATGATGTCGTTGTCATGAATACCTGTCATCTACTTTTGAGAAGGCCGTGGCAGTACGATCACAGCATTACTCATGATGGTCACCAGAACATCTACTCATTCTAGAAGGACGTTCAGAAGATTACTATGGCACTGATGAAGGAGAAACTACCTAAACTAAAGCCAGAGACCAGCATCAACCTTCTGACGAAACACTTCTGCTTGAAGGAAGCAATGGAGACCGGCTACTTCTTGGCGGTGGTAGAGAAGGACGAGTTGGTGAAGCGAGAAATTCCATGCATGGTATGTCCTATTCTTTAAGAGTTTGCTGATATCTTTTCTAAAGATTTGCTTATAGGACTGCCATCAGAAAGAGATATTCAACACTATATTGATCTTATTCTGGGAGTGAGTCTACTGAGTAAGCCAAATGTAAAGAGCCTATCCATCGGTCCATCAAGATAAAAAATTGATGTCAGTGATGCTAAGTATAAAGAGGTCGCTGATAAGCATTGTAAAAAATTAACTTTTGAAGTTCACGATCACATGTGGGCTGTTTTGACCAAGGACCGATATCCTGTTGGTAAATATAATAAGTTGAGCCAGCATAAAATTGGTCCTCTTGAGATAATCAAAATGATCAATGATAATGCCTATCAATTGAAGTTGCCCAATCGTTTCCATCTCTCTGATGTATTCAATGTGAAGCACTTGATTCCTTACATAGATGATTCTTTGGAGGATAAGGAGGCTTTTAACTCGAGAACAAGTTCTTCCTAGCCTGGGGAGAATGATGTAGATCTCATAGTAGGCTGATATTTTGATTTGATGGATCAGGCCGGAAAGGACAAGAAATCAGATTGATTGCACCTGATCCTACTGATTTTGACCTCACCGTGCTAGAATGGGCGTAACTCTCTCATCCGGAGTTAGAATCGCTTATAAGACCCAAATTTGGTTCCATTCTCTATGAGTTTGACTGCTTCACCATCACGCCCAGTATCATGATCAAATTTTATTGTTTGACAAGTTAATGGGAGTAGGAGAATTCTGGATGAATTAGTTTTCCTATTTTGTTTCAGATTTCTTTGCTGTTAAGTTAGGGTTTTTTCTCTATGAATATGACCCTTTTGGCCAACATTATACTCGGTCTATTTTCGTTGATATTGAACCAAAACTCTAAGAAAGAGTTTCTTCTTTCTTTTGTTGTTTTCTTGTTTCATGTGTCTTATTTCTCTTTTCCATTAACGTGGCCTAGGCTATGTCATTGACTGATACCTACTTTTGGTTCTATGTTACTATTCAACTTCATGGTACAACTTAATCATTACTTTGGCTACTTATACAAATTATGCGTATGTAAATGATGTAGCAACAATTTCAAATTATAATATTTCTAGTCTTTTATGCAAGGAAAAATCACTTATGATCAAGAGCTCCAGTGTTATATTTTGTCCTAGTCTAAGCTATAGGCAAATGTCTTTTGAAGTTTGTTCACTTTGTTGTCCTGAATTCTTAGTCTATGAAATAAGATAAAGCATAGCAGAATATTATTATTTTTTTGTTTTGTAGTTTTTCTCCAAGATGCATGTTCAAACCACATGCAAGTGGTACCACTATTAGATTGTTGTAACTTAGTTCTTAATCTCTTGTTTGTGTGTTTACATCTGAATGTTTATGCTTCTCCGTTCTATTCATCGTAAAATGGAGGGAGGGGAAGGTGGCTGGGAGGCCACTGGACAACTAAAATTGATCCCATGGCATCCACGGGGTCGAAATAAGGGAGATCCACCCCTATTCATCATAAGTTTTTTTTATGCAATGCATAGTGAAGTTGACAAATGCCATGGGGTCGATTTTGGCCATCTGATGGCCTCTCTGCCATCTTCCCCTCCATTTGTTTCTCTCCCTCCCCCTCTTTCTCTCTCTAATCTCCTCTCTCTCTAATCTCCTCTCTCAGAGGAGGGTAGAGCCCTAGAGGCCTTAGTGGCCTTGGTGGGCCACCGCCGGCTACTAGCTACCTTTTTCTCTCTTTTCCTCCTCTCTCTCTCCTTTCTCACTCTATTTTTACTGATGTTCCAAATTAAACATCCAAACTGCACTAATAGACCATCGTATGGTTCGACACACCCCAAATTATCCGGTTCAAGGTGGTTCGGTGAACCTTGTCCTTGAGAAGTCATATGGTGGGTGCTAGAAAAGAATAGAGCTTCCATTAGATATGTTAGTGTGATTAAGGACATGTATAATAGAGTGGTTACTAGTATGAGAACTATTGATAGTAATATTAGTAAGTTTTAATAATAATAAATTTAGTTTTATATTAAGGATATGCTCTAAATTCTTGTCCTTTGTATTACTTGTGGATGTACTTACTAGGCATATTCAGGATAATATTTCTTTGAGCATTTTATTTATGGATAATATAATCTTAGTGGATGAAACTAATATTAGGATTGATCGTGAGTTAGAATTATGGAAGAGTGCATTAGAATCCAAGCATTTTAGGTTAAGTAGGACCAATATGGAATACAAGGATGAGATTTTAATAAAATTAGAAATAATAATGAAGGTGGTGTGAAACTGAAGATCATGAAGTTTCTAAAAGTGATCATTTTTTTTTATAATTAAGATTTAATTATTCATAAATAAGGGGAGAAGAGGATGTTATTTAGATGATTAAAATAGGTTGGATAAAATGGAGAACCATAACTGGTTATATGATCATAGAATATTTGCCAAATTGAAGAAAAAATTTTATAGGACAACTATATTGCGTAATTAGAAAATAATGTGTGCACAAGATGAGTGTGATTGATATGAGAATGTTGAGATGGACATATGCTAATACAAGAAAAAATTGAATAAAAAATGAAACCATTCATAAAAGGGTGGATGTAACACTAATTAAGGATAGATTGAGAGAAGGACGAAGTAGATGGTTTGAACATATACAATGTAGGCTGAGGGATGGACTGGTATAGATTGATTTGATACATTTAGAAGTAAAAAGGGATAGAGGTAAATCAAAAATCACATGATATGAAGTAGTAAGGAAGAACTTGACATTTCCACCTCTCTCAGAAAATGTCTTTAAACCAAGTAGAATGGTGGAAAAGGGTTCATGTAGCCAACCCTAGCTAGTTTGGAATTAAGGCCTAGTTGAGTTGAGTTGGAAATGATTAGATCATAAGATAAGGCACAACATTGTTTGTGTTGGTGCAGAATCTGGTTGACGCCAGATCGAGCTGGAGTTGGGGAAGATGAGGTCGTCGCTGGTGACCTGCAAAACAAAGTTTCGTCTGGAGTCGGTGGTGGTAGCTCCGGTAGGACCCTCCGACGATCAAGTCAGCTCTTCTGGCCAACAGAAATGGAATGCTCGATTATGAATTCAGTAGAGTTTTGGGAAAGAAAAAGAGAGCTTAGACAAAACGTATTTGGAGGGTCTCTTTTTATAGACGGAGCTTATCGTAACCGTCCGATAGTGGGCCGCTCTAGGCCACGTAGAATTTATTATGGAGAGAAGTGTCGCTCATAATAGACTGATAATGATAGTTGTAATCGTCCGATAGTGGGGTTGCCTGTAGCAGACTGATAAATTATAGTCGTAACCGTTCGGAGGGAGCAGGCATTCGAAATCCAACTGAAGGAGAAGTTTAGAAGGAGTTCGGCTCCTGTAGAAATTCGACTAAAGAAGATGTCCGGAAGGAGTTCGGCTCCTGGAGAAATCCAATTGAAGAAGAGATTCGGAAGGAGCTCGGCTCCTATAGAAATCCGACTGAAGGAGAGATTCAGAAGGAGTTCGCTCCTGAAGGAATCCTGATTGAAGGAGAAAGTCCGAAAGGAGTTCGGCTCCTAAGAATCCGAACTGAAGGAGAGGTTTGAAGTGGCTTCTAGAATTTGAAGGAGTTCTCCCGTTTGGGCTCCTGGAGGAATCCAACTGAAGGAGATATCCAGTCGGCTCCTGAAGAAATCCAACTGAAGGAGAGGTTTGGAAGGAGTTTTGGCTCCTGTAGGAATTTGACTGAGGAGATGTCCGGCAGGAGTTTGGCTCCTAGAAATTCGATTGAAGAAGAATCTGGAAGAAGTTTCCTAGAAAGGAGAGGTTTCGGCTCCTATAGGAATCCGACTGAAGGAGATGTCGAAAGGAGTTCGGCTCCTAGAGAAATCGATTGAAGAAAAAACCAAAAAGAAGTTCATCTTCTGGAGGAATCCTACTGAAGGAGAGGTTCAGAAGGAGTTCGGCTCCTAAAGAAATCCAACTGAAGGAGATGTCCGGAAGGAGTTCAGCTCTTAAAGAAATCCGATTGAAGAAGAAATTCAGAAGAAGTTCAGCTCCTGAAGGAATCCGACTGAAGGAGAGGTTCGGAAGGAGTTTGACTCCTATAGGAATCCGACTGAAGGAGAGGTTCAGAAGGAGTTTGACTCTTATAGAAATCCGACTGAAGGAGATGTTCGAAAGAAGTTCAGCTTCTAGAGAAATTCGACTAAAGGAGAAATCCGGAAGAAGTTTGGCTCCTAGAGAAATTCGATTGAAGGAGAAATCTGAAAAGAGTTCGGCTCCTGGAGGAATCAGACTGCTGGAGAAATTCGAAAAGAGTTTGGCTCCTGGAGAAATCAGACTGCTAGAGAATTTGGAAGGAGTGTTCGGCTCCTGGAGAAATTCGACTGCTGAGGAGTCCGGAAGGAGTTCGACGCTAGAGGGGCCCCAACTGATGGAAAGCCTGGGGAGTTCGGCTGAAGTTTGGTTACTGGAGGAGGGTTTCGACCGTTGGAGGAGTTCAGTTACTGAAGGGAGTTTGACCGCTGGAGGGGTTTGGCCACTGGAGAGAGAATTTTTGATCGAAGCTCTTTCGTGATTACCAGTTGTATTAGGCTAAGCTTCAGACTGAACTTCGATGGAAGCGGGGTTTATCCCCAACAATAGTCCCTCCACTTTCGAGTTTGAAATTCGAAGGAGTACAAAAAAGGCGACTGTCGAAGTTCTTTTTCGGACTTTGCACCCATTGAGGTTGAAGCTCGGGAAAGATTTTATCTCCTGCCGAGGTTGAAGGAGATCTTATCGCCTGTTGAGGTCGAAGCTCCTGAAAGCTTGAGGGAGATCTTATCTCCAGCTGAGGTTGAAGTTGGAGTTCGAAGATCTTATCTCTAGCCGAGGTTGAAGGAGATCTTTATTTTCTATTGACGTTGAAGCTCGAGGGAGATCTTATCTCCTGTCGAGGTTGAAGGAGATCTTATCTCCTATTGAAGTTGAAGCTCTTGGAAACTCGGGGAAGATCTTATCTTCAGTCGAGATTGAAGGAGATCTTATCTCCTGTTGACGTTGACGTTGAAGCTCGGGGGAGATCTTATCTCTAGCCGAGGTTAAAGTTGGAGCTCAGAGGAGATCTTAACTCTAGCCGAGTTGAAGGAGATCTTATCTTCTGTTGACGTTGAAGCTCGGGGAAGATCTTATTTTCAGTCGAGGTTGAAGTTGGAGCTTGGAGGAGATCTTATCTTCAGTCGAGATTGAAGGAGATCTTATCTCCTGTTGATGTTGAAGCTCGGGGGAGATCTTATCTCCAGTCGAGGTTGAAGTTGGAGCTCGGAAAAGATCTTATCTCCAGCCAAGGTTGAAGAAAATCTTATCTCTTATTGACATTGAAGCTCGGAGGAGATTTTATCTCCAACCGAGATTGAAGTTGAAGCTTGGAGGAGATCTTATCTCCAGCCAAAGTTGAAGGAGATCTTATCTTCTGTTGACATTGAAGCTCAGGGGAGATCTTACCTCTAGCCGAGGTTGAAGTTGGAGCGCAGAGGAGATCTTATCTTCAGTCGAGGTTGAAGGAGATTTTATTTTCTGTACCAGAAGCCTTCTATCTGGCCTAAAAAAGAAGTCCGATTTAATCTTTTCCTGTTATAATTCACAAAAGATAGGAATGTTGAAATAAGAATTTTCTATTGAAAAGTGGTTAACGATATTGCAAGTTTTCAAAATTTTAATATTGACACTATGTAGCTTCTTAATATCTTTTCTTGCTGATGTCCTCCGACCATGGTATTGATACTTCCATGTAGGGATGGCTTCTTTAAGACCCCTCCCCCTGGGTCTCCCTCGGTTACGAAAGAGCCTTTGGTTGCTCTCCTCTTGCTTCAGACCGGCGTCTGAGAAATCGACCCAGCCAGCCTCTCTTGATGAGCTCCTCGATTTCATCTTGGAGCTAAATGCATTCTTCAATATCGTGGCCATGGTCACGATAGTAGACGCAGTACTTGCTTTGATTGTGCTTGTTTGGGAGAGATCGTAATTCTTCTGGTCTTAATAGTTGATTTTTAATTTTCATCAGAACTTGAGTTTTAGGAGCATTAAGGAGGGCGCAGTTGTGGAACCTTCTGGGAGGAGAACTTCGCATCCTTCTGTCGGAGCTTCTTTGATGACGAGCTCTTGGAGTTCGGTCTCGCTTGCGCTCGGAGGGAGTCCTTGAGTGTGACTGAACTTCATTTGGCCCTCCTTCAGCGGTGGGTCTATTAGACTCGCCTGCTCGTCATTCTCCTGTGGATTCTTCATCCTTCAACTTGAAGGCTTCTTCTGCACGGACATATTTCTCAGCCCGAGCTAACAGATCGATAAAATCTCTGGGATACTTCTTCTCCAAGAAGAATATCAAATCATTCTTCTGAAGGCCGCCCTTGAGTGCGGCCATCGCAACAGACTGATCCAGATTTCGGACCTCCAATGCAGCAGCATTAAATCGGATGACATAAGTCCAAATAGATTCTTCTTTCTTCTGCCTAATATTCATCAGAAAATTTGAACCTCGACGGAGACGTCGGTTGCTGATGAAGTGAGCCGCAAACTGATGGCTCATCTAATCAAATGAGAAGATCGTACCTGGCTTCAATGCCGAGTATCAGTTTCTTACTACTTTCTTTAAAGTAGATGAAAAAGCTCGACATAAAATGGTGTCTGGTGCGCCATGGAGCAGCGTCATGGTCTGGAAGGCCTCCAGGTGATCGATCGAATCAGAAGTTCCGTCATAGCTTTCAAGTTGGGGAAGCTTGAAGTTCGGCGGAATGGGCTCTTGCATAATTTGGGAAGAAAAAGGGGGATCGGTGCAGACGTCGTCATGGGGAGCCGAGGCGACGTGGTGGAGTTCTTCAATTCGTCGGCTCATTTTCTGGAGCCTTTGATTCAGGAGATCTTCATGATCATTGATTTCCAAAGTTTTCTAGTGGGATGGGAGCAAAGCTTCCCCCGGGGTTGAATCATGGTCCGAGCAATGGCTCTCCACCCCTTGTTTCCCCTTTTCGGAGGTTACTGATCGGCTAGCCCGAGTCGGCCATCCCCCAATCAGATCATGGGGCTCCGAAAGAGACTGCTCTAGTTGAATTGGCATCGAAGCCTGACGATGTATGGCCTGCACCGCCTCCGTGAGATTGCAAACCTGTTGGACCAATAGGTTGAACTGCTTCGCATCCACTATGGTTGCAAGTGGAGCTTGAGTTACCGAAGCTGGAGTAAAAATGGATTGATCTAGATGGGATCTGGCTGTAGAGGCCGTTGATTATTGAGTCGAAGCATTCTTGGGAGGCATTTTTTTTTCGAAAAGAACTTTAGAGAAGAAGAAGAGAGATCGCTACTGAACACTCCTTTAAGATCAAGGGAACCTCAAGAATAGAGGGTCCTTCCTCTGGCGCCAATCTTGTTGGTGTAGAATCTGGTTGACGTCGGATCAAGATGGAGTTGGGAAAGATGAGGTCGCCATTGGTGATCTGCAAAACAAAGTCCCGTCTGGAGTCGGTGGTGGTGGCTCCGGCAGGACCCTCCGACGATCAAGTCAACTCTTCTGGCCAACAGAAATGGAATGCTCGGTTATGAATTCGACAGAGTTTTGGGGAAGGAGAAGACTGCTTAGAGAAAATATATCTAAAGGATCCCTTTTTATAGATGGAGCTTGTCGTAACCATCCGGTAGTGGGCCGCTCTAGGCCACATGAAATTTATTACGGAGAGAGGTGTCGCTCGTAATAGACTGATAATGACAGTCATAACCATTCGGTAGTGGGGTTGCTTGTAGCAGACTAATAAATGACAGTCATAACCATCCGGAGGGAGCAGGCATTCGGAATCCGACTGAAGGAGAAGTTCGGAAGGAGTTCGGTTCTTGTAGGAATCCGACTGAAGGAGATGTCCGGAAGGAGTTCAGCTCCTAGAGAAATTCGACTGAAGGAAAGGTTCGGAAGGAGCTCGGCTCTTTTAGGAATCTGACTGAAGGAGAGGTTCGAAAGAAGTTTGGCTCTTGGAGGAATCTGACTAAAGGAGAAGTTCGGAAGGAGTTCGACTCCTGGAGAAATCCGACTACTGGAGAAATCTGACTGCTGGAGGAATCTGAAAGGAGTTTGGCTCCTGGAGGAATCTAACTGAAGGAGAGGTTCGGAAGGAGTTCGGCTCCTGGAGGAATCCAACTGAAGGAGATGTCCGGAAGGAGTTCGGCTCCTGGAGAAATCCGATTGAAGGAGAAATTTGGAAGAAGTTCGGCTCCTGGAGAAATCCGATTGAAGGAGAGGTTCGAAAGGAGTTCGGCTCCTGTAGGAATCCGACTGAAGGAGATGTTCGAAAGGAGCTCGGCTTATAGAGAAATTCGATTGAAGGAGAAATCTGGAAGGAGTTCGGCTCCTGGAGGAATCCGAGAGGTTTGAAAGGAGTTCGGCTTTTGTAGGAATCCGACTGAAGGAGATGTTCGGAAGGAGTTCGGCTCCTAGAGAAATCCGATTGAAAGAGAAATTCGGAAGGAGTTCGGCTCCTGCAAAAATCAGACTGCTGGAGGAATCCGAATGAAGTTCGGCTCTGGAGAAATCTGACTGCTGGAGGAGTTCGGAAGGAGTTTGACCGCTGGAGAGGTCCGACTGATGGAGAAGTCTGGGAGTAGTTCGGCTGAAGTCCGAAAGAAGTCGGCCGCTGGAGGAGTTCGGCTACTGGAGGGGTTCGACTGGGGTTCGGCCGTTGGAGGAAGAATTCCTGATCGAAGCTCTTCCGTGATTACCAGTTGCATTAGGCTAAGCATCAGACTGGACTTTGGCGGGAGTGGGATTTATTTCAAACAGTTTGTAAAGCACGTGCTTCAATGAACCACTTTGTGCAATACCTGTGCAAATGTGCCTCATAGCCTCATCCATGAGACTTGATGCTTTTGAACAAGTCCCAATTAGAGATGCAATATGATGGAAGCTTCCAATAAGCCATCTTAAATAATGCAGCCAAATAGCTGGAGCCTCTGTGGTGTTGTATGGCATGACCTTGTGTATAAATAGAAAGGTCTCATATAAATGTGTTTGGAATCGAGGTTTGGAAAACAGAGAAGAAATGACTTGTTCAGGAGTTTAACTATTGTCAGAAATGTCGATAAGGAGGTCATGATTTCTGCAAATGTCCTGACCTCTACTTCTTGTTGTCATTTCTTCCTTCTAGAAGAGGAGTTTCTTAAATTTTTTGTTTAGAAAATTCTAATTTGTTATTTTTATTTCCTTCCATAGAAAGATCTAGTAAATAGACCTATTAATGATCGTATGCCTGAAATTGTGGGTACATCCACATATATCTATCTCTCTCTCTGTTTTTTTTTCCACCTTTTGATAGAATACATGTTACTTCTGCTCTTTCCTCTCTATCTGCAATAACTATTTCCATGAACTCATTGGGAAGACTAAATATCTGAGTCAATTATATATAAAGGATTCATGAAGCTAACTATCTACTGTAAAAATGAGACTTTAAATTTTAAAAGATTCTGTTTGTCAAATTATATGCCTAAACTTCCATTATGTTTGTGTGCCTCCAATAGTTTAATCAGATAAAAACTCTAAAAGAATATGCCTGAATGAAATTCAGATATGTAGATTTATCAAGACCAAATTCTCATAGAAGATAATAACGTTACATGGCACACTCATATACATATGGAGAAGTGAGCTAATGACAGATGAGTGTCTCTTACACACATCAGGGATCTTAAAACATTAACAAGCCAAAAATCATCAAGACCAAGCTCTGACTGAAGATAGTAACATGACATGGCGCGATCATATACATAAAGATGCCCATGCTAATAATGGAATGGGTGTTTCAGACATTCAAGGGTGTTAGAAGTATGGGAAGCCCATACTGGGGCTGTAGGTTAAGCACTTGTACCGGTGCATGTATGTAGTTTGGGGAGAGAGATAATGTGAACCTCTGTAGGATCATGGCAGTAATGGTTTTGGCTTCCAACATTGCAAAGTTTTGACCAATGCATGCTCTTGGTCCTATTGAGAATGCAAGTAGTGCATTGGGATGCTTGGCAGCTTTTGATATCCCATTCTTGAATCTAAGTGGATTAAACTCATCAGCATCAGCTCCCCAAACCTCTTTATTCCTGTGAATAATTGTAATCGGTATTGTTATTCTGGTATTCTTTGGAATCACTAGGTTTCCCAAGGTCATATCTTTAGCAGCCATTCTTTGCATCATGATGACCGGACCGTAGAGCCTCAAGGCTTCCAAGAGAACCATGGTAACCTGCAAAAAGAGATGATTACGTAAATCACTTAAAAAACAAATTATGCTGGAGGATGTGTGTTGTGTCTGATTAATATACCAATTTTAACTTGCTGAGCATGTCCGCATTGGGAATTTCTGTTCCACATTCTCTGAGCACCTCCTCTCTGAGCCTCTCCTGCCATTCTTGGTTGGTACACAACAAGAACACCATCCAAGTAAGCAAATGGGAGGTGGTGTCGTGTCCAGCAAAGAAGAATGTCTTGCACTCATCTATGATCTCATTGATGCTCAATATTTGACCCTTTTTCTCTTGACCAGGGTCCGATCTGCAAGACTCCATCATCAGCCCAAGCAGATCATTTCCATAGCTGGAGTCCTTCGAATCTAATCGGCCCTGTATTATGTGCATCAGTGTGTTCCTCACTCTTCTTTCTAGCTTCCACTTGTGCAGATTCCTCCTAGTAGGTAGATATCTGGTAACAAAGGATATGATTGTAGTTAGAATTACTAAGCCTTGTTTTATGGAACATGGATCATGGTATAGTCTTGAAAGGATAAAAGGAAAAAAGAGTTACTTATATCCAGGGACGTTGACATTGAGAATACTTCCTGCTGCAAGTGCCTGGAGCTCTTTTTGTGCCAGAAAGACTTCCTTGCCCTCCACATAACTGCTTCCAAAAGCTGTGTGGGAGATTACATCTGCTGTTAACTCTTGAAATTGGCTGCCGACCTCTATCTCTCTTTGGCCACCTGTTTGAGTTGCCTGTTCTTGCCACAATTCTAGCATGGGTTGAGCGCATTCCGCCATCCTCTTTGTCATCATCTATCAAAATAAAAGCAGTTAGGTTAGATGTTAACATGTGTGCAGGCACACAAATCATGCCAGCCACCCTTGGATTATGTGGTCTCTAAGTACCATTATTGAAGTTCAAATAAATTGATAATCTTGAACAATGACTGAACTCATGATGATCCCCTCTTTTGCATCACATTTTTAATATGTAGTATCAAAGCCAACTTAACTCACCTTTGTCTCAGACTAGTTGGGATTGGTCAGATGAAATTTTTTCCTCCATTCCACTCTATTTAGGGCAAGCAATCAGTCTCATTGAATCGAAGCATTAAGATTGTAGTAGCATTGCGAAGAAGTCGAGAAAAGGATAATTAACTCTAGGCTGGTTTTCTTTTTATGGGTATAGAAAAAAAAATAAAAATTCTCATTTGACATCACTGTTGATTTCTTAACCCATATCTATATCTATATCTATATCCGTGTATGTGTAAGTGCGTACATATGTATGTGTGTATGTATGTATGGATGTTTTTGTGTGTGTGTGTGTCTATATATAAACTTGAATCCTTTGTAAGTGTTATCATGGTAACCTGTTCTGTTAAAAAAGATTATGGTGCTAATGGTTGTACCATTGTGAAATAGGAAAGGTCCATAGGTAACTGACCTTGAGCTTATCCATTGTAAAAGCAGGACTGATAACACGCCGGTGCCTAGCCCATTCCGACCCTTGAGTGAAGACCAAACCCTTACCAATTAAAGCCAGTATGCTGGGAATTGGTGTCACCTTTGGGAAGAAACCAAATTTGTTCGACAACACTTGTTTAGCCAACTCTGGATCAGTGATACATATCCTTGGATGGGGTCCAAACCAATATAAAAATGTTTCTCCTGCGGCACGCACCAACATCATTAAGAAATTTAACAATGTTTTAACTTTTGACTTTTTGTGGTTGAATTGTGTCATGTTTTACAGAAATTAAAGACCAGCTTGACTTGTTACAGATCAGCTCAATTCCATGTTCTTTGATGCATGAACAATGTTTATGAGCATTTTTTGAGTGCTCAAATTTGTGACCCTATGTCATAACTTTCTACCATCTGTCACCCTATCATCAACATATGAAGTTCTCCAAGTCTGTGTATTCTGTACTCATCCTTTGAGGACGTGGTAATTAACATTGCTCTCCAACTTAATTGAGAAATTATCAAATTAGACTGGACCATTTTTGTACCGTCAGAGAAATGATACTGAATTATTCTCTTTGAGCAGGAACAAACAAGAATCATCAAGGATCTGTCAATTTAACTGTTTAATTGCGAATCGTGCATGATTTATTCAATAAAATTTTATATATTATAGTTAATCATGCTATTTTTCACTGTTAGAGATGATGCTTCCTTATTATCTATAGCTTTTGCCTCTGCCACGCTTCTTTCTACATGAATACAGATCACTATACTAATTATTTTATTATCTCTTTATTGAATAAAGTTTGGTGAGTAATATGGAAACTCCCATTACTATCCTCTTCTGCCAAAAAAGAAAATTGTTGTTATTATTTTATATACTTTACTTTTATTTAGTAAATTTATTAAAGCTATTTCTGAATTTTGACAAATTCAACTCTTTTGGGTGGCAAATTCTGTAATTTTGCACCTTGCCTAATTAGTTCCTGAGTGCTGATCTTGTCACTGTACGTTCCAGAAGGTGAAGAAGATGAGACGAGGAGAGTGTGTGTGTGTAGAGAGAGAGAGAGATAGAGATAACAACACTAACAAGCCTTTGGAAGGCAAGGAAAAAATAAAACAAGAAGAAGCCATTTATCGAAACATCAAGTAATATACCATCTTCCTCTAGAATATGAAGAAAGGCTAGCGAGTTTAAACAAACCATATTGTGATATCCACTTGAGATAATGGGGCAGGACCCTAGGAGTGATATCATGCGAGTTGATGTCCAAGATCAGCTTTCTTCCAGCCATCATCATGCTTCGAATCTCCTCAAGTGATCCCGACCAGAACTTGCCGGTAGGGCCTCGTACCCCTTGCTTCTTGAACCTCTTTGTTATGGCGTATGGTCTCCATGTAAGATATACCAACCCCCTCCAAAAGCTTGTGATCAGTACCACCACCAGGGCGACCAACGCCAGTTCAAGAGTGCTCATCTCCCTGCAAGAAGTTCACAAAGTTAGAACCTAGTGACAAGTTCTTCAGAACTTAGTGGCTTAAAGTTAAAAATGTAAAGGAGCAGGGATTCAGGACTCCACAAAAACAATTTGAGCAATGAACCACCTAGCAAGCGATGAACCACGAAAACTTAGTGGCTTGAAGTTAAAACCTTCCCTAAGGATATGGTAGCATTAGAAGGAGATTGTCATTTATCCCATAAGTTTTGGGTATTTTGTTTGTCCGAGACGTGGCTGTCACAAACTAGTGATTGTGGTTTCTTCTTTGCTCGCTGCGAATGAGATCATGGATGATGCAAGCAAGGAGAGACTTGTTATGTGCATTATTGGCTTTGTCCAAATAAAGTTTGATGTCTTATTTGGTTTGTACTCAATCCAGAGATCATCGCACACCATGTCATCTTTTGGCTGATAGAAGAGGATAAACTAGCACATGTTAATCTAGAAGGTATCCAGTTGTATCTTTCATGGAAATGAATGATTGTTCCTTTCTCATGGCATCAACCACCAGACCGAACATTATACGGCTCTCAAAACACTCTAACCTCTTTTCTCTATCTGCACAGATATTAAAGTATTATTATGCGATCCAAGAGCTGATGTCGTGGAAGAAGCTAAATCAATGTGAAAGATGCAACCCAGACTTACTTGAAAAAGTGACTGCTTCTGGAAAACTTATCAAATCAAGAAAAAAAAAAAAAAAAGAAAAAGATGGAGAAGAGTTCAACGCAACGAGAGATCCCAAGGTCTGCTGTCTTTTACTTTGGCTGTGTTTTGGCGTATAAGAGAAAGTTTTTGCTTATTTATACTATTTAGTATTTGATGAAAGTAGCTTATGATTTTTTTCAGTCAGCAAGATTAACCAATCTATAATCGACTGGTCTCTTTAGCTGACCAACTATCAATTGGCCAGTTGATTGATAGTCATTTTTTCTCAATCAAATATCGATTATTTCATTGACTCTCGACCATAAGCCGATCATTAGTCGGCTGACTCCGATCAATCCTCCAAATTGAACGGCTCCGAGAACGGAATATCAAGTAGCTACCGATATATAATCGGTGTGACCGACATATCGTTGGTAAGAGCTATATTTTCGATGGAGAACGCGTATAATAGCTCATCCACGATCAATTGGTGGGCATTAACTATAGCCTAATACCGAAATAAATGGGATCCTATGATTTACGACCGTTACAGATGGTTACTACCATATTCGCCTATAAAGAAGAGGATAAACCAAGTGCTTTGGTAGAATAATTCTGGGCTAGAACTCTGCCTATTTGAATTTAAATTATCTTGTTCACCAATCCTTCATTGACTTAGGCATCGAACGATTTCCATCGGAAATATTTCTGGCCTGTGTGGACTTCTTTTTACAGGTGACTTTAGCTGGCAA
Source organism: Cocos nucifera (assembly GCA_006176705.1). NCBI lineage: Eukaryota > Viridiplantae > Streptophyta > Magnoliopsida > Arecales > Arecaceae > Cocos > Cocos nucifera. The sequence continues at coordinate 66,961 of QRFJ01004625.1, forward strand.
CAAGCGCACTAGAAGATTGGCCGCAACATGGTCTATAAGCTAGCTTTTATTGATAGCTCCCTCATCCAAGGATTCAAAATCAACAGCTAGCTGCGTATTTTTTATTTTCAAATTTATTCTTTATTTTTTCTAAAATTTCTCACATATTTAATATTTAAGCTTCCTCCTCTCTCTTCTATTCTTTGAAATTTATCTACAAAAATCATGCTATGAACAACTATATATTCCGTTAATTCTTAATTCAAACTTAAAAAATAACATATGATTTTTATTTTTATTATTTTATAATTTATTTATTTTATAATTTAGTAAAATTAATTTTTATTATATCTATTATATTTAATTGAACTGAATATTTGAAGTGATGTTAAAAATAAATAAAATGAGATTATATCCTTCTATATCATTTTATACATGACAGCTAACTGATACAGCTAATTTTTATCAAATATTTAAGAATAATATAACTACAGCTCATAGCTCATAGCTCAAGCCACAGCTACAGCTGCATATCAAATACAACCTTTGTTCCTTACCCAGCTTAAGATCATAGTGGGTGGGGAATCAACTTTTCCACTACTTAAATGTGCTAGACCTTGTAGTTGTAGCATTCTCACTTAATTTATTTGGCCTCTATATTGCATGCACCTTGTTGGGGATAAAAATGGCTCCTGTCGAAGTCTGATAAAGTCCAACCTTAATATAGTACCATCAGGAGTTACGATGATCGAGTCCGAACTTCAATCTAGTCCATCATCTGGTCCAGATGAATTTTGGAACATTGACCTCCAAGTTTGACTGAATTCAGAGCTTCAACTAAAGGTAGCTCGTCCCAAAAATGATAATAACTTCTGCCAATACCCGATTTTGCATGTTGGCTGAGCTTCTTTACTTCAAGTCTCCAACTAAATTCCATGGACGGTAGATCTTACCAAGGCCATGCCGCGGATCTCGACTAGACGAACTTGAGTCATCAAAAGAATTCTGTCACCAGCATGAATCCGATCTTCACTCTAGGATAAGCAGCAATCGCCTCACAAGCATCGAACCTTAGTATTCCACCATCTCGACTTTAGGCTGACCTTGAGTACTTGCTGAACTTCATCAATACAGCTTGGCCATGGTCTAAATTGAAGAATCTACTATTCTTTTTTGATCTTAGGCTCTCCAGACCAAATTACGGATGTCGGTCCTCAGCCGATCTTGAAGGTAATCGAGCTTCCAAAGGCTATCAAAGTAATTCTGCTGAGGTTCGAACTCGAAACCTAGTCTATAAGCTCGTCATCCTTAACTCAAAGGCTGATCTTTAAACTCAATCAGTCCGATCTTAAGCTCTAATGACTTAATCTCAGCATGAATAACTCACAATCAAGCTTGAAAGCATCCAAGCTTCTATACGAACTCCAACAAATAAAATTTAACTATCAACAAGTTGTAATAAATGATAGTCCACTCTCTGTAATAAACTCTGAGCGATCGAATAGCCTACTAACATTCTATTACGATTGTCACTATCATTCTATTATAGGCTCTATCTATAAATTGAACCTTCCAGATACGTCTTCTTCTTTATGCTCTCTTCTTCATTCTAATCTCATGTGCACTTCATTCTTGTTGGCTAGAAAGCTAATTTGACTATCGGAGGGTCTATGCCGAAGCTACCCATCTCTGATCTGAACTTTATCTTGCAGGTCTCACTGACGAGATTTTTGTTAGATGTGTTCTCTAGAAGCCAGATTGGCTAACACTTGTAATACACTTTTAAGGATAATTTTATAATTTTGACTATAAATTAATAAAAAAATTATTTTCTATCATAGTGTGTATTTAAAAGTATCTGTGATACATCTTTTGAGTTAATGATAATGATAATGATAATTTATATTTGTAAGAGTTAAAAATTTAAGATATAAATTTTCATAATTAACTCATAAACTATTCTCGACCATAGGATCGTCATGAGGATGGTGATCAATCTGAAAGATTGGTGTACAATCGCTTTCTTAGGATAGATGAGTCTTGAGTCTATGATGTGGAGATACCAGAGCGAGAGTATAGGTACTCATTAGAGAATGAGGGCACTGAGCGTAACCACATCGAGTAGTCATAAGAAAGTCTACCTTCTCATTGATGACTGGCTCAATGTTGCAGTTGTGTATCAGGTTTTTTGATCTGAGTTGCATCGGTAGTTCACCTTAAGTGTGTTATAGTTTGACTGCATCATAACTCAATCTCCTAGCCATTCAAAATTCTGAGGTATATGTTGGCTATAGCATATTCATTATAGAAACTCGATTGCACCAAGATGGGATCTATCAACCTCGATAGTGGAGGAGTAGTCCTATGATAATCATGAGATTGAGTTCTTAAGCCTATGGCCATGATAGTGTGATATAATAGAAAAGAATTTTCTATTAGAATTTTACATCGGACTCAAATCGAATGATTCATTTATATGACGGATGTTGGATTTTGACGAGTTTACCTTGAACTTTAATCCTGTTGGGACTCATAATAGTAGAATCGATTCACGTAGATAGTTACATCGAGAGGTTCACTTTTAATTCTGATGGATTGCCACTATACACTGCTAGGTGTCACTGGTAGATTTTGGAAGCAATTAGAATGATCCTGATGATTGATCATTCTAATTGTATGAATAATAAAAGTTTTGATCCATCGAAAGATATTTTGATGATGTCAATGATAGAGATCATGACATATCTCATTATCATATAAAATTAAACCTAACTGGGTCACACATACAAGGGTTTGAGTTTGGTTGTGTTCAATTGGACTGAGTCAGTTTAATTAATTTGGATTAGATCTGATTAGGTTCAAGAAAATCATGCTAGCACATGATTGAACCTAACATTCTTTTTTTGTAGTCTTTCTGGTTCGTCTCAACCAAAATTCTGACTGAAACTTGTCCAGGTAATAATAGGATTGTCTAAATTTATCAGATGATTTTAGGATAACACCTGCCATTTTTGTTCACCTACCATTTTTGGTCACCTTCCTTTTTTGTTGCACATCAGGGTCAAAGGTTGACCCTATTGTAAGAAAGAAGGGATCAGCGGTGCATGGCCCCTAGAGATTTTCTAGGGGTGCGCGCTCCCACTTTTTGGTATGGCATGGAGAGGGCGCATGTCCTTCTAGGTGTGCTCCCAAAGTGGATATATTTTGACTTGGTCAAATTTTAGATTTGACCAGTCAAAGAGTTTTGATAGAGATCAAACTCTAAGAGAGAAGAAAGAATCCATTGTGCACCAAACTTTCTTTCCTTCTCCCTACCTATTTTGTATGGCATTATATGGAATATTTGGGGTGGCAAATCTGATGTGAGTTGGCATAAAAAATTTGTTAAGAAATCAGAAATAAATCAAGCAATTGGTTGCTTGATTGATTGGAACACTGAGATGGCGTAGGGCTTTATTTAAGAGACCCTGCGTCCTAGGGTTTCATATGCTCTATTCTCCATGCCTTAAGTCCCCATAGGCAGTCGTCCCCTCTTTCTCCATGCCCCTCCACTTCTTCTTCTCCACACCCAAAGGTTAGGCCAAGGTTCCAAGAGAAGATTCATAGAAATTGGTGCGAAGGTTTCAAGAAAAGAGACGACGTTCGTGAGACGAGCGCCTGCCTTCATTAGTTGATTCGAAGGCTTTAAAAATCAAATTTCAATCTAATTTTTGGCGATCAGATTTAAAAGAAGAGAACCTCTAGATTGAGCCTAAGTAGACTCTGATAGAGGCTAGGCACGTACGTGGCTTAATCCAGAATCCTGAGCTTTCATAGATCATCAGTAGGGTAATCAGATTATCCAATCAGGGACAAAGTTCATATCTAATTTAATTTTTATTTTTATATTTAATATTAAATTATTAAAATTAGATCAGAGAACTCTTTGATCTAGTTAGACTCTATAAAAAAAATTTCTAAAGATCTGGTCAGATCAGACCAATCCAGTGGTCGAAAAAGCAGTTTTTTCTTCAACTGGTATCAGAGCCAAATTAGTAGTACTTCAGATCTATTTTAGATCTAATTTCTTTTATAATCTATGATCTGGTATTAAAAATTTTAGATATTACATCAGATGTGATCAAATCTAAAATTAAAAGGATTAAAAATTTTAGAGTCATATTAATCTTGCATGAGATGCAGATCTAGACTAGGTTTAGAATTATTCTATGAGTTGTCTATTGCTATTTTTTTTTTGATATGATTAAATTTTTTTTTAGATTTTTATGCCTCTATTTTTAGATGTTATAAATGTTATAATCAGATCTAAAAATAAAAAATAAAATATCTAATTTTTATATGAGATATGAATGAAGCATGCTTAGACTAATTATAGAATAATTCTATGATTTATCTAGAATAGATTTTATTTTGATATGATCAATATAAATTTATTTTTTAGATATTATATGTGATGTATTAGATCTGAAAGCATGCATTTAGGATTTAATGATTGATACATGAGATGTATACAGAACGTGCATATTTAGATCTATCACTTTATATGAGATATATATTATAGATTTATTGTTTTGTAGTGTAGTAATTATTTTTGATTAAGGTGTTCCCCTTGGCCATCAGGTCATAAGAGCAAAGTAGGATTTAAAGGCTTTCTCCTCCCATTCGATGGGAAGCTCTTATGGCACGTAGGGGTGTTGTGCGTTCATCCTTAATCAGAAATTAAAAATTTACTTTTCTATAAAATTCTAAATCCTGAAATCCTAGGATTTTTGAATATTTCTGGTTATGAACCCAAACTTAATTAAGAATTAACATTATAAAACTAATTAGATCTAAAATTATGAATTTTAAGATCTAAGACACCTTCTTAAATTTTGGTTCGGGATTGAGTAGCTCAATTAGGTCTAGCAGTTGATCAAACCAAATTAAGAGTTGATTAGGTAGGATCAAAAAAAGCTTAGATTTGACCAGCCTAATAAGATTAAGTCTGGATCAAGGTTAAATCACATGGAGATGTGACTCGGTCAAGTCAAGACCTGATTTGGCTCTACGGTTTAAGCCTGGATTGTAAGCTAATCCGATTGGTTCAGATTCGATAATTTGGTATCTAAGGTAAGTCTGGCAAATATAATCGACTGATTTTTAATTGGAAGCTACTCAATCTAAATATATTCTTGTTGAGTTAATGACATATTCCTTCTACCAATCTCACTTACCTAGTCATTCGTGTTGATTCAGCTCTAATTAGAGGTGGCTAACAATTTGAGCCAACCCATGCTACTAGGTTGGTCATAATTGTTATGACTAAGTCAAATCTAGCTTAAAGAGATCTAAATCAAATCTTCCTAAGAAAATATTAAGTCTAAGATCTTCCACCATTGTAGATGTACGGGCCCTTCCTAGGGTTGATTATTCTCAGTTGGATACAATGGTTCAGTTGCATCGAAAAGATGCAACCATATCTATTAGACATTGGTTGCTATGGATTGGAGGATGGTTGGGCTCAATATTCTAGATACGGTGATCCAATCAGAAATCTAATTTATGCAAATAGTAGATCTGACTTAACTAAGGAATGTAGCAACATTCTGGACATGGTGAGCTTCATGAATTAAAGACCAGGTTTGGATGCATCAGGATTAAAGAATCATTAGACAAGAGTTGTCCACTCATTGGTTAACCCATCATCAATAACTATTAGGTGAGATGGTGAGCCAGTCAGTGGGATCATACCACCTATTAGAAATTATTGATCATGAAGATTTTTGCATCTCTACCAAGGAAGTGTAGGGATCCGAGTAAATAGTGAAAGCCTAATTTATTTAAAAATAAAATTTCTAAATAAATTAATTAAGTTTAATTATAAAATTTAATTAAAAATTTTGACTCTCTATAGAAAAATATCTGCATCCAATCCACTAGTCCGTATCCTAGACACCCATAGACTGATCGAATTCAACTACAAGATTGGCTCCAGAACTTCAAAATTATTTTGGGATCCGAGAAGTTGACTTATGTGTTAGAATAGAATCCTTCTACTTTACCAGCCCATCCATCTGCTGAATAGAGAGCATCTTTGGACAAGTGGATGGATGAAGATAACAAAGTCAGGTATTATATGTTGGGCTCGATGTCTAATGAGCTCCAGCACCAACATGAAGACATAAAGACTAGCTGCCAAATGTTGGCTTACCTACAAGAGTTGTTTGGTGAACAGAGTCGTGCAGCCAAATATCAAGTCACTAAGAGACTTTTTAAGGCTCAGATGTGTAGTCGGTCTAAGATCATTGTCTGATGATGATCAAGAATTTAGAGAAGCTTGAGAAGCTCAGTGTCAAGTTGGACAAGAACTTGCAGATCGATATAATTCTGTAATTCTTGACTGATGCGTATGGATAGTTCATCATGAACTACCATATGCATAAACTTCAAAATACCTTGGTTGAACTTATGAACATGCTGGTTATTACTGAGCTCTATATGAAAGGTTTAAAGGGCTTAGTACTTGCTATGGAGCCGACTTCTTCCAAAAAATAAACTTTTGGGAAGAAGAAGAAGGGAGAGCTAAAAAAAAGGCCACCGATAAAGAAAAGTGTTTTCATTGTAATTCTGACGGCCATTGAAAGTAGAATTATCCTTTATACTGATTATCCTGAAGAACAAGGAGGAGGCAAGTCCTTCTGGAGGTATGCTCGTGATTGAATCTAATTTAATAATTTCTTCTGCATCCATTTGGATGCTTGACTCTGGATCTAGTGCTAATTTATGTACTTCTATGCAGGATCTTGAGGAGAGTAAGAGGCTGAGGGATAGTAAGATGATCCTGTGCATAAAAAATGGAGTAAGAGTTGCTGCTGTGGTCGTAAAAATCTACCTTCTTCGACTACCATCTAGTTTAAATTTGATTCTTAAGGACTGTTATTTTGTACCTACAGCAAGCAGAAATTTGATTTCTATTTTTTATTTAGCACATGAAGGTTTTATTATTAACTTTCTTAAGGACCACTGTACCATTCTTTTTGAATAAAATAAAATTATAAGTGGATTTTTAATTAATGGTCTCTATCAATTGCATATTGATGTATCTATGTTAAATGTCGAGCAAAACATGAATGCCATAGGACTAAAATGACCTAAGGATAGTCTAAATGATAAGTATCTATGGCACCTTAGGCTAGGTCATATAGTGGAAGACAAGATTAACAAATTGGAGAAATTTGGGCTATTGAGTTTGTTGACTTTTGAGTCATATCTAATTTGTGAATCATGCCTTCATAGAAAAATGATCAAGCTTTCTTTTATAGGACATGAAAAAAGGGCCACAGACCTTCTTGTCCTAGTACACACAGATGTGTGTGGCCCATTTGATGTGCCGATTAGAGATAATTATGTCTACTTCATCATATTTTTCGATGATCTATCTCGGTACGGATATGTGTATTTGATACGATATAAGTCTGAAACCTTTGAAAAGTTCAAGAAAGTCAGACATGAAGTAGAAAAGCAAACTAAAAAATCCATTAAGATTCTTTGATCAAATCGAGGAGGTGAATATTTTAGTCAAAAATTTCTAGACTATCTTAAGAAAAATGACATTATCTCTCAATAGACTCCACCTAGAATGCCTAAACTCAGTGGGGTTTTAGAACGGAGGAACCAGATCCTATTAGATATGGTCCGATCTATGATGAACTTCACGAACCTTTCTATTTTTCTTTGGGGACATAGTCTAATAACTATAATTTACTTACTAAATAGGATTTTCTCTAAAACTATTTCTACCACACCGTATGAGATATAGTATAGTAAGAAATCAAGTGTGAGTCATCTCAGAATTTGAGGTTGTCCAGCTCATGTCAAGAGATAGCAGGTGGATAAGTTAGAGTCTAGGTCCTTTAAAGCTTGTTTTATAGGATATCCTAAAGAATCATTAGGATATTATTTATATCTTTCAGAAGATCACAATGTGATTATGAGTCGACATGTCATCTTTTTTGAAAAATAGTTTATTCAAGATGATGGCATCGAAAGATAGATAAGGCTTAAGGAGAAAGTCTCCCAAGAGCAACAAGCTAAGGAACTTATGGAACCTAACCAGATTGAGCTAGTCCAATCACAACCTCCTCCACCTTATAGATCAAATAGGATTTTTCATCCTCATGAAAGATACTTAGGCATTATTTCAGAAGATGTATAGAAAATATTTCTCATAAAAAATAGGGTTCATGATGATGATCCCAAAATCTATGATGAGATGATATCAGATATTGACTCCAAAAAATAGTTAGAGAAAATGAAGTCAGAGATTGACTCAATGTGATTGAACTAAGTTTGGATCTTGGTAGATCCATCTGAAGGTATTATACCTATTGGGTGTAAATGGATTTACAAGAGAAAGATAGGAGCAGATAGGAATGTGGAGATATTCAAGACTAGATTAGTGATAAAAGGATATAGTCAGCATAAAGGCATTGATTATCAGGATACCTTTTCGCCAGTAGCCATGCTTAAATCTATCTACACATTGCTTGCTGTTGCAACCTATTTTGATTATGAAATATGGTAGATGGACGTAAAAATGATATTCTTAAATGAATATCTTGAGAAAGATATCTATATGGAACAGTCGCTAGGTTTCACATCCAGTGATGCTGATCATAAGGTCTGTAAGCTATAAAACTCTATTTATGGACTTAAGCAAGCATCTCGGAGCTATAATTCTCATTTTAATGATGTGATCAAATTATTTGGATTCATCAAAAATGAGGAGTCCTATGTATTCAAAAAGGTCAATGGGAGCTATTGTCTTCCTCGTACTATACGTGGATGACATTCTTCTTATTAGAAATGATACTACCATGTTAACTATAGTCAAAATATGGTTATCAAAAAAGTTCTCTATGAAGGACCTAGGAGTGGCATCCTTTATTCTGAAAATTAAAGTTTATAGGAATAAACCGAATAGGATGCTGGGTCTCTCATAGAAGATGTACATAGAGGAGGTGCTGAAGAGGTTTAGTATGAAAAACTCCAAGAGAGGATTGGTACCCTTTAGACATCGTATTCATCTCTTCAAGAAGATATGCCCTAGCACACTTGAGGAGATTGAACGCATGAGCAAGATTCCTTATGCTTTTGTAATAGGGAACCTCATGTATGCCATGCTATGTACACGACCTGATATAGCCCATGCTGTGAGTGTCACAAGCAGATATCAGTCGAATTCTGATGAAAAGCACTAGACTTTTGTAAAGTATATCCTTAAGTACTTGAAAAGGACTAAGGATATGTTCTTGATCTTTGGTAATGGAGAACTCTAGATCTAGGGATATACAGACTCAAACTTTATATCTGATATAGATGATTGAAAATTGACATCTGATAGTCTATTTGTGTGCAATGATGGTGCTGTCTGCTGAAAGAGTTCCAAGCAGATCATGATAGTAGATTCCATAATGAAAGTAGAGTACATCATTGCATTGGAAGCTATAAAAGAGGCATTCTGATATAAGAAGTTTGTCGTAGAGCTTGGAGTGATGCCATCGGATGCCATCCCTCTGTACTGTAATAATAATGATGCCATAGCTTTGGCTAAGGAGCCAAGATCTCACCAAAAATCCAAGCACATCGAGCGGTGATTCCATCTCATCCATGATTATCTCGAGAAGGGTTAGGTCAAGGTTAAGAGAGTCTCCACGGACAACATGATAGATCTACTGATGAAGTCTTTAGGCTAGTAGAAGATTGACGCCCACCTTTAGAAGATGGAACTTAGATTTATAGTCAATTAACTTTAGGTCAAGTAGAAGTTTGTTAGATGTGTGCTCTAGAAGCCAAATTGGCTGACACTTATAATACACTTCTAAGAATAATTTATAATTTTAATTATAAATTAATAAAATAATTATTTTCTATCATAGTGTGCATTTAAAAGTGTCTATGATATATTCTTTGAGTTAATGGTAATGATAATTCATATTTTTAATAGTTAAAAATTTAAGACATAAATTTTCAGAATTAAGTCATAAACTCCTTCAGAATTAAGTCACGAGAATGGTGATCGATCCGAAAGGTTGGCGTACGATTGCTTCCTTAGGATAGATGAGTCTTGAGTCTATGGTATGGAGACACTAGAGTGAGAGTATAGATATTCATTAGAGAACGAGGGCACTGAGTGTGACCATATCGAGCAGTCATAAGAAAGTCTACCTTCGCATCGATGACTGGCTCGATGCTGTAGTTGTATGTCAGGTTCTTTGACCTAAGGTGCATCGGTAGTTCACCTTGAGTGGGTTATAGTTTGACTACACCATAACTCGATCTTCTAGCCATTCAGAATCCTGAGGTGTATGTTAGCTATAGTATGTTCATTGTAGAAACTGGATTGCACCAAGATAGGATCTATCAACCTTGGTAGTATAGGAGTAGTCCTATGATGATCATGAGATTGAGTCCTTAAGCCCATGGTCATGGTAGTGTGATATAATAGAAAATTTTTTTTTATTAGGGTTTCACATCGGACTCAAATCAAATGATTCATTCATATGATAGATGTTGGATTTTGATGAGTTTACCTTGAATCCTAATCCTGTCAAGACTCATGATAGTAATCGATTCACACAGATAGCTACATCGAGAGGTTTGCTTTCAATTCCTATACATTGCCACCATATGCTGCCAAGTGTCACTGGTGAATTTTGGGAGCAATTAGAATGATCCTGATGATTAATCATTCTAATTGTATGAATCAGAAAAGTTCTGATCCATTGAAAGGTGTTTCGATGATGTCAATGATAGAGATCATAACATATCTCATTATCATATAGAATTAAACCTAACTGGGTCATACATACAAGGATTTGAGTCTAGTTGTGATCAATTGGATTGAGTCAGTTTAATTGATTTAGATTAGATTCGATTAGGTTCAAGAAAATCATGCTAGCACATTATTGAACCTAACATTCTCCTTTTGTAGTCTTTTTGGTTCATCTCAATCGAAACTTTGACTGAAACTTGTCTAGGTCAGAATAGGGTTGTCTAAATTCATCAGATGATAATACCTATCATTTCTGGTCACCTATCATTTTTGGTCACTTGCCTTTTCTATCGCACACCAGGGTCAAAGGTTGACCCTGTTGTAAGATAGAAGGGATCAAGGGCGCCGCCCTCTGGAGATTTTCTAAGAGAGCGCACCCCCACTTTTTGGTATGGCATGGAGAGGGCACATGTCCTCCTAGGAGTGTGCCCAAAGTGGATAGATTTTGACTTGGTCAAATTTCAGATTTAACCAGTCAAAGAGTTTTGATAGAGATCAAACTCTAAGGGAGAAGGAAGAATCCATTATGCACCAAACTTCCTTTCCTTCACCCTACCTATTTTGTATAGCATTATATGGAATATTTGGGGTGGCAAATCTGATGTGAGTTGGCATGAAAAATTTGTCAAGAAATTAGAAATAAATCAAGCAATTGGTTGCTTCATTGATTGAAACACTGAGGTGGCGCGGGGCTCTATTTAAGAGACCCTGTGCCCTAAGGTTTCATATGCTCTATTCTCCATGCCCCAAGTCCCCATAGGCAGCCATCCCCTCTTTCTTTATGCCCTTCCACTTCTTCTTCTCCATGCCCAAAGGTTGGGCCAAGGTTCCAAAAGAAGGTCCATAGAAATTGGCGCGAAGGTTTCAAGGAAAGAGACGACATTCGTGAGATGATTGTGCTGCCTTCATCAGTTGATTCTAAGATTTTACAAATCAAATTTAGATCTAACTTTTGGCGATCAGATCCAAAAGGAGAGCACCTCTAGATCCAGCCTAAGTAGACTCTGATAGAGGCCAGGCATGTGCATGGCTTAATCCAGAACCCCGAGCTTCTACAGATTATCGATAGGATAATCAGATTATCCAATCAGGTACAAAGTTCATATCTAATTTAATTCTTATTTTTAGATTTAATATCAAATTATTAAAATTAGATCAAAGAACTCTCTAATCTGATTAGACTCTATCGGAAAATTTTTAAAATACTTTCTATAGATCTGGTTAGATCAGACCGATCCTGTGGCGAAAAAAATAGTTTTTCCTTTAATTTTCACCTCCACCTTCTGTGCACTTTGGTGGCCATTTATTTTCTATACCAATAGAATTGATACTAGAGGAAGGGCAATAATGAGCCCTTGTTCTAAAAGGAGTACCCAGTTGAGTAGCCTTCTCCTTCCTTTATTCTAGCAAAATGCCTCCAAAGAGAACTTTTTCTCAAAGATCCATCGCCACTGCCACCCGATCCAATCTGGAACCAGCCGATCAACTGATTCCAGCTCCATAATCTGCACCTCAACCTTCTCCGTCGGCAATGTTGGTGGATTTGAACTAGTTCAACCTGCTACTATAGTAGGTAAGAGGCCTCACGGAGGCTGTGTAGGCCATGCAATAGGCTCTGGCACCAGCACCACCGAAAAGACTATCGCCGAAACATCGAGATCTAGTACAAGAATGACCCACCTAAAGAAATCAACTAGAGAATCTTGAAAAGAATAAATAGAGAGTAGAGAGCCCCTGCTCCGAGCACGGCTCCACCCTCAAAAAGTCCCTACCTCCATCAAGTCTGTCGCATTTTAAGATTCGTGATTGAGATGATGTTCTCGATCAAAAGCTTCAAAAATGAATTGGCAAATTGAGAAACTTTGCCATGCCACCCCTATCTGCAATGATGACATCTGCACTGATCCATCATTCACCATCCAGATCATGCAGGAGCCCATTTCGTCAAACTTTAAGCTCCCTCAGTTTGAAAGTTATGATGGAACTTCGAATCCTATTGAACACCTCAAAGCCTTCTAGACCATGATACTACTTCCTAGCGTGTTGGACGTCATTCTATGCCGAGCTTTTCCATCAACTTTGAAGGGTACAATAAGAAATTGGTACCTGAATCTCAAATCGAGTACCATCTATTTCTTTGATTAATTGAGCCATCAGTTCATAGCTCATTTCATTAGCGACGGTCGTTAGTGACAAGGCTTGGACTTCCTCATCAACATCAAGCAAAAAAAAGGGAGTCAATCCAAGCCTATGTCAGCTGCTTTAATACTGTTGCCCTAGAGGTCCAAAATTTGGATAAGTCTGTTGCTACGGCCACTTTGAAGGGCGGCCTTCTAAAGATTGATCTTCTCTTCTCGTTAGAGAAGAAGTATCTCTGGAACTTCATTGACATGCTAGCTCGAGTAGAAGGCTATGCCCGAGCTGAGGAAGCTTTCAAACTTCAGGATAATGAAGCTGCAAGAGAGCAGCACGTGGGAGAATACAGTAAGCCCATGCCTATGGAGAAATCAAGTGAAGCTCGATCACATTATATAACCCCTCCTGAACATAGACAAATTCAAACTCCACCTCAAGCTTGATGCTCAAGAAGTCCAGACCGAAGGATGCAGCGAAGTCCCCGTTCCAAAAAATTTAATAACTATTCTTCTTTGAATGCTTCGAAGACTTAAGTGCTGATGAAAATCAGGAAGCAACTATCGAGGTCGGACAAGATGCGGTCTTACCCGAGCAAGCACAATCTAAATAAGTACTGTCTGTACTATTATGACCATGGTCATGATATTGAGAAATGCATCCAGCTCCAAGATGAAATTGAGGAGCTGATCAGACGAGATCGATTGGATTAGTTTCTATGATGTCAGTCTTAAAGAAGGGAGGATCGGCCAATAGCTCTTCCGCAGTCAGAACCACCTTGGAGGAAAGAGCTCCAAGAAGACTGACTCTCACTTAAAATCATCAACATAATTACTAGGGGACATTGGCATGAAGAAGCTAGTAGATCAATAGAACCAATGAAGAGGCGGAAGACTGAAGAACTCATTACTTTCATTGAAGAAGATGCACAAGAGATTCAATTTTCGCATGATGACATGGTTGTAATTTTTTTATATATTGCCAATTATGATGTACGCCATATCTTGGTAGATAATGAAAGTTCAGCTGATATCTTATTTTATGATGCTTTCTCTAAAATGTCTATACTTGATAGTCACATGGGGCCACTAAACTCTTAATTAGTGGGGTTCACCAGTGATACTATACCGATCGAAGGAATAATCACCTATCAGTTATGGTAAGCAGGTACCCAAAGTAATCCATAGCTCAGATCAATTTTTGGTAGTAGAGGCTTCTTCTGCCTATAATGCTATTCTTGGATGATCCGGGTTGAATGCACTTCGAGCTGTGGTATGGACATACTATTTAAAAATAAAGTTTCCAATAGAATATGAAGTCGAAGAAGTTAGAGGAGATCAGGCCCTAGCACATCATAGTTATACAAATGCTTTGCAAGGAGGAAAGCAGTCTAAACTTTATCTAGTGGAGGGACTTGATGTTCATGATGATTTGACTGAAGAGCGGAGAGAACCAATCGACGACCTTATAGTAGTTTTCTTGAATGATAGGAATAAGGACCATATAGTTTAGATCGGCTCAAATTTGGAAGGAGATGTTAAAAGGCAGCTTATCATCTTTCTATGAAGGAATGCCAATGTTTTTGCTTGGATTCCCGTAGATATGCCTAGGATAGACGTAGAGGTAATAGAACATTACCTATGTGTAAACCAAAAGCATCGACCTATGAAGCAGAAGAAGCGTAGCTTTGCACCTGAGTGATAGAAGGCAATCATGGATAAGGTAGACAAACTCCTCAAAGCCAACTTCATCCGAGAGATATCCTATCCAAATTAGATTACCAATGTAGTTCTTGTCAAGAAAGAAAATGACAAGTGGACGATGTGTATAGATTTCACTGATCTAAACAAGATCTGCCTAAAAGATAGCTATCCTCTATCTAGAATTGATCAATTGATGGATACAACCTCAGGCCATGAGCTCTTTACCTTCATGGATGTCTTCTCGAGCTATAACCAAATTTAGATGGCACATGAAGATAAGGAAAAAACTGCTTTTATTATTGATCATGGCCTTTATTGTTATAGGATCATGCCATTTAGACTCAAAAATGCAAATGCAACCTATCAATGGCTGGTAAACAAAATCTTCAAGGAGTAAATTGGGCGCAACATGGAGGTTTATGTAGATGATATACTCATCAAGAGTCGATCTTTAAAAAATCATATTACCAATTTAGAGAGAACATTCAACACTCTTCGAAAGTACAAAATAATGCTAAACCCCATCAAATATGCTTTAAGAGTGACCTCAGGAAAGTTCTTAAAATTCATGATATCAAGGCACGACATATAGGCAAATTCAAAGAAGATTCGAGCTATTCAAGAAATGATCATTTTCAAGATAATAAAGGAATTTCAATGCCTAACAAGAAAATCATAGCTTTAAATCATTTTATTTCAAGATCGACGGCGCATTGTATGCCCTTCTTCCAAGTGCTCAAGCAATTGACAAACTTTGTTGGACTTCTGAGTGTCAGCAAGCCTTTAAGAAACTGAAGAGCTACCTCAGCTCACCTTCCCTCCTTACCAAGCTTGAACTCAGCGAAGAGTTATTCTTATATCTAACAGTATCTTTTATGGCCATCAAAGCTGCCTTAGATAGAGAGAAGAATAAAGTTCAAAAGCTGATCTACTATATAAATCGAGTTCTAAGAGATGTAGAAATAAGGTATACCAAATTAGAAAAACTAACATATGCTTTGTTGATTGCAGCTAGAAAGCTTTGACCTTATTTTCAAGAGCATATAATAACAATCCTCACAAATCAACCTATTAAGATAGTTTTTCATCTACCAGATACTTCTGAAAGGATTACAAAATAGGCGATCAAACTCATAGAATTTGATATAAAATTTCAACCTCGATCATTTATTAAAGCTCAAATATTAGCTGATTTTATGATCAAATGTACTATTTTAGATCCGACAGAGCTTGGGCAACAAGAAGCCAGCACTTATAGTTTTCAACCAAACCTTCCTAAAGAGAAAGCAGACCTTCCTAAAGATTTCTAGGCCTTATATGTTGATGGTGTTAGATGTATGCCCTAGTGTTGCCCAGCTATGCAACCCAAGAGGGGGGGTTGAATTAGATTTTTAAATTTTTAAAGCTAATTTAAAGATATCAAGATTGAATGATGATATACAAGACGCGTGTGTGAAGCAATTTAGGTTAGAAAAAAATATAAAAGATTAGAGAGCAAGAATTTAACGAACTAAGAAAAGAAAGATAGCAAGCATACCACAAACAAGCAAGATTTATAGTGGTTTGGTACTTTTCTTGTACCTACACCCACTCCCCAAGCTCCTACTTGAGAATTAAAATTCACTAACCGTATTCAAACTAAATACACCACTGAAAATCTTCAACCCTAGCTATCTCAAGCTAGAACACTTATTTCCTGGGTACAAGCCAATCCAATATAATTCTATTCAAGATTAGGATCAACCTTCCCAAGTTTTGAAACCCTCCAAAACTTGAATCAAAATAGTAAAGTAGAGTAAAAGATTTAATAATAATCAAATATAAGTTTAGCTCCTTTTGTGAGCAAATAAAATCTTAAGAACGTTTTTCATAATAATGAAGAAAGCTTCTCTGATTTTTCTCAAGATTGTTGGAGATTTGAAAGAGCTCTTGAGAGGTAGGTGAACTTGAAATGAAGGCTTCTTTGCTTGAAGATGACTTTTGCTTAGGGCTGAAATTGAATCACATCAATCTCTTATATTTTTTTCTATTTAAAGTCTTTTAAATCTTCAATAGGTGGAGGAAAGAATCCTAGGCAAGATTTGTAGCCTTTGGAGATATTAAAGAAACTATTAAAACCTACCAAAATAAGAAAAAAATAGTTGTTGTAGAAAAATTTTCATTGCAGGGGTCGACTCATGGCACAGGGGTCGACTCATGGCACATGGCACAGGGGTCGACTCATGGCACAGGGGTCAACCTCGAGGTTGACCTCTGAGACAAAATTCAAAAAATAGCTATTTTATATTTTTAGCCTTCGGAACAGGAGAGGTCGACCTTGGGGTCAACACTTGGCATAGAGACAGCGTGCCAAATAGTCCTTTTCAGCAGGGGACGACCTAGGGGTCGACTCTTTTGCTTCAAATTTGATTTTCTTCCAAAATAAGCATCCAAAAATCATGGAACTATCTCCAAAGGATTAGAAATCTTCTATGCTTGCTCTTGAGACTCTCAGATCAAAACTTGATAAAATTATAATTTTGCTCCTAAAATACAAAAAGTTTTTTTCCAAGCCAAATTCATTAGTAATCTCCTCAAATGCTTTGTAATCATCAAAATTAATTTTTGGAGCAACAATCTTCTCCTTTTTAATGATGACAAAATATTTGAGCATAAGTAAAAATAGAGCATGTAGAAGCATTGATTGAGGGTTTCAAAAATTTTGAAGGAACATGCTACATCACATAGTAGGATATTATATTCAATTATTTGATTAATATGGCATCAAGAGCAGTTTGATAATTACTTATAGTCGAACATTTAAATGATTTACAAAAATATTTGACTTATTTATTCTTTTTATTAATTTTATTTTTATTTTATTTTTTTATTAATTTTACTTCAATTTTGCTTATAGTCCAATTTTATTTACTCTACTCTACCTTTTTGACATCATTAAGTAAGATCTTAAAGAATTTTAAAATTCAAAAATAAAAAAGCCTCCTCTTTAAGTTATTCCATATATTTTTTTGTTAGAACAGAGTTTATAACAAAACTTTCAATTTACAACATAATGATCATAATAAAATTTAACTAATTTATAAAGATTTCATTTTACATCATTCAAATGACATCATCATATATTTACATCCAAATGATAACATCAAGTCATCAAAATATATAAGTACTAAACATACAAAATATAAAGGTATCAAAAGTATTCATGAGAATTAGGCCATCAAAACATACAAAATTCATGAATACAACTATCCATGACCCAAATAGCTAATAGTACCAATGCCATAAGTTTGATTCAAAAAAAAAAAAAAAATCAACTATGACTTGATCAACAACTCATAGAAATAACTAAGAGATACTAGATCATAACCTAATACAAAGATGACTAAACTAGATCTAGTAGAGATCATGGCTGGAAGCATTTGAATCAGATGAGGAATCAAAGATGTGATAGGATGTGTTAAGGTCAAATCCAGGAGCACGTCCTCAACCATGGGTGTAGGTGCGGGCTCGAGCAGCTGGATGAGACGACTCAGGAGGCTGAGAGGAAGTGGGCTGAGCAAGAAGAGCAATCCTAATAGTGTCTAAATGATTTAGTGCTCTCGATATGGACTGAGTGATGGCACCAATCTGTATAGATAGAATCTCACTAGAATCTCTGAACTCTCTCCTCAGAAAGTCAAAACCATCCTCTAGAACACATCGGAGTCTGGCTGCCTCAACAGTAAGATCTGATATCTCTAAAATGTCCTCTCTCATCTAGGAATGAGCCAGATCCAAAATCTATCTCTGCAAATCTAAAACTCTGTCTGTCAATCTCAAAACACATCCCTCGAGGTCCTCAAGCTGTGCAGACTGAGCAGTAAGTAACTGGAAGATAGTAGATACATGTGGAATCATAGACTGATCAGAAGATGGGATGAAGTGAGTACTCTCCTCCTAAGTGGTACTGACCATCTGCTGAGATAAAAGACCTACAATCCTCTAAGATAGGATATCGATAATCGACTGAACTAACTGGTCAGTGATCTTCCTGATCAGGTCATTAGAAAATCTAACATCTGTGTCTCTACTCCTCGATGGTGCCACATCGTATCTCTTCTCACTGACTCTGAGGGACCAGCCTCATGATCAGATACAAATTAAAAATCAAGAGATCCTCTATGATCATGAGGAGATGAAATTGGTCCCTCCTCCTCAGCTCTCTCTACATCCTCAGCACCTTTGGATCAACTGCCATCAATCTTTGAAAAACCCATGCGATGCAGTGTGTGGTGGTTGATGGTATTGGTGTGAGATAATATGGCAACTAGCTCCTCTTCAAAACTAACTCCAAATCTCCTAAACACTATTGAGAGGGCCATACCATAGAGTAGATGTTCCTTAGACCTATTCAAGGTCTCTCTCATCATTTCTATCATCAAAACAAGGAGGTTAAAAGGGGTCTCTGTAATCAAATGAAACATGATACATATGTCCCTACCAGATAATAAATCATGCCTGCCACTCCTAGGGATAAATAACTTGGTAACCATGGTGTGTAACATTTTCATTTCAGTAGAAAGAATCTTGGCCTCTAATTTATTTAAATTTCCTTCAAATTCTCTTCCCAAGATGGCTCTCGGTCCTTCTTCTTTATGGGTCAGTTTCATTTCCTTGTAACCCTCATATGGTAATCTTAGAATTTCTCCTAGGTGAATTGAATCAAAAGTAATCTCAGTACCTTTAACAACAAATTTTACTGTTCCATTGAAGTATGCCAAATTTTGGTAAAACTTTCTAACCAAATCCACATATGTAGCTTCTTTCAACTTGCAAAAGTAATCCCATCCTTGCTTTTTAATTTTTAATACAAATAAAAATCCTTCTTTCTTAAAGAAACTAAAATCAACATTCTTTCTTGGTTCAACCTTTCTATCAGACAAAGAGACCTTACTTAGTGTAAGAGGAGACTGTGAAGATCGTCTGGAGGCAGAGGTTGGACCAGGAGAGGACTCTGGTGCTGTTCTTTTCCTACGAGCTTCTTCCTCTAAGCAACAGATCGATTTTTTTCTCTACTGCAGTTTCATCTTGGGTGCCATCATAACCAAAAGAAGCCTTAATCTCACACAAGAGAGTCAAGGAAAAGTGGAATAGAGAAGATTTAAGAAGGAGATGAAAGGTTTTGAGGAAGGAGCCGACGGTGGGTTTTAGGGCAAGGGTTTGCTAGAATTCTTCAAACCCCCCCAAATAGAAAGAAAATAGAAAGATATTTGGTTCCTTAAGGGGCGATTTGAGGAGAGGATCTTTGGAGAAAGAGAGATTTCGAGAGATTCTTTGATTGAAGGGTTGGGGAGAAAGGCTAATTTGTTCAGATGAAGCGAGAAATAGGGGAGGTCGGCCTCTTGACCGATGGAGTTCTTGATTAATAGGGTCGAACGAAAAGAATTTTGGTCAAATTACAAGAATACCCATGAGTCATCCCTTACGTCAACCCATGGCACAAGAAAATCCAAAAATTGATGAAAAATTCTAAAAAAATATGAGATTTTAGGGGTTGAATTTTACACATGAAAGTGATCAAAGGATGATTAGATTTGAGCTTTTTGAGAGAAAAAAGTGAGATATAGGCTCAAGATAGTTTAAGATAATATTTTGATAGAAGAGAGCTTGGAATCATAAAGATGTTTAGGCTACGAGATCAAGAATTCCTAATTCTCTTATAATCTCATAGAATTTATCTTCACTTAAGGCCTTAGTAAAAATATCAGTCAATTAATTTTTAGTGCAAACATAATCAAGAATTATGTCATTATTTTGAACATGCTCTCTTATGAAATGATGTCTTATTTTATTATGTTTTGATCTAGAGTGTTGGATTGGATTCTTAGTTAGATTTATGGCACTAGTATTATCACATTTTATGAAAGTTTTGTTTAGTTTGATGCTAAAATTCTAAAGTTGTTGCTTAATCCATAAGATTCGTGCACAGCAACTTTCGACTGTAATGTATTCGACCTCGATCATAGACAATGCTATCAAATTTTGCTTCTTTCTAAACCAAGAGATTAAGTTAACTCCTAAAAATTGGTAAGTTTCACTAATGCTTTTTCTACCTAATTTATATCCAATAAAGTCTGCATCTGAATATCCAATTAAATCGATTGATGAATTCTTAGAGTACCATAAACCTATGGATTGAGTTCCTTTTAGGTATTTAAGTATTCTTTTTATAGCATTTAAATGTGATTCTTTTGGATTAGATTGAAATCATGCACATAAACAAACACTAAACATGATATCTGTTCTACTAGTAGTTAAATATAATAAAAAACTAATCATGCTTTAATAAAATTTTTGATCAACATTTTTATCTCCTTCATCCTTGTCAAGCTTACATGATGGACTCATGGGGGTACTAATTGCTTTGGAGCTCTCCATCCTAAATCTCTTGAGTAGTTTTCTTGTGTCTTTGAGTGATAAAGATTTCTTCTTTTGTTTGTTTAATTTAAAGTTTGAGAAAGAATGTTAGTTCACCCATCATGCTTATCTCGAACTCCCCCTGCATGAGCTTAGCAAAATCATGACATAAAGTTTCATTAGTAGATTCAAATATAATATCATCAACATATATTTGTATTACTAAGATGTCATCATGATCTCTTTTAATAAAAAGGATTGTATCTATATTTTCTCTTGAAAATCCATTATTAAGCAAGAATTTACTTAGTCTTTCATACCAAGCCCTAGGTGCTTGTTTTAAACCATATAATGCTTCATTTAATCTAAAAACATAATTTGGAAAAGCATGATTTTCAAAAGTAGGAGATTATTCTACATAAACTTCTTCAGCAATATATCTATTTAAAAAAGTACTTTTAACATCTATTTGA
Source organism: Cocos nucifera (assembly GCA_006176705.1). NCBI lineage: Eukaryota > Viridiplantae > Streptophyta > Magnoliopsida > Arecales > Arecaceae > Cocos > Cocos nucifera. Next base: position 88,461 of record QRFJ01004625.1, read on the forward strand.
AATAGCTTAAAATTCATAAAGCATGCATAAGCGAGTAAAAGTCTAATTGCTTTTAGTCTAGCAATAGATGCAAAGGTTTCATCAAAATCAATTTTCTCTTCTTGATTATAATTCTTTACAACTAATCTTACTTTATTTCTAATTATATTTTCATTTTCATCCAATTTATTTCTACATACCCATTTTGTACTAATTATTGGATAATTTTTAGGTCTTGATACTAAGGTCCATGCATTATTTCTTTCGAATTAATTAAGTTCCTCTTGCATTGCATTTATCCAATTATAATCTTTTTCGACTTCATCAATGGTTTTGGGTTCAAAATAAGAAACAAATGCAAAATGATTGTATGCATCTCTAAGTGAAGAGCGAGTTCTTACCCCATGTGTAGGATCACCAATAATTAGTTCTTTGGGTGATTGTGAACATACCTTCATTCTTTTGGAAGATCATTTGTACCTTGAGGTTGTTCATGTTTTCCTTCACCCTCAATTTCTTGCTTATCTTCGTGATTCTCTTCATTTTGAATTATTGAATCCTTTAGGATGAACTCCTTCAATTCTTCTTTAAGAGGATCTGCATCATCAATACCCTCACTCTTCCTTGATGGAAGATCATTAGTTTCATCAAAAACAATATGTATTGACTCCTCTACTACTAAGGTTCTTTTGTTAAAAACTCTAAAAGCTTTACTAAAAGAGGAGTAACCAAGAAAAATAACTTCATCGGATTTTGCATCAAATTTACCTAGTTTTTCTTTACCATTATTCAAAATAAAACATCGATAATCAAAAACATGAAAATATGCAATGTTAGGTTTTCTTCATTTTCAAAGCTCATAAGATATTTTCTTTAAAATTGATCTGATTAGGGCATGATTTAAGATGTAACATGCTGTGTTAATTACTTCTGCCCAAAAGGATCTTGGAAGGTTGCTTTCACATAGCATAGTACAGGCCATTTCTTCTAGAGTTCTATTTTTTTTTTCTACTACTCCATTTTGTTGGGATGTCCTAGGTGCTAAAAAATTATGGCTAACTTCTTTTTCATTACAAAATTTTTTAAAGTCTTGATTTTCAAATTTGGTTCTATGATCACTTCAAATACTTTGAATTGAAAATCCTTTTTCATTTGTAACTTTTTGGTAAAACTTTATGAAAATATGAAAAGTTTCATCTTTGTGTGCCAAAAAAAAAATCCATATAAAACGTGAGTAGTCTTCAATAATTACAAAATCATAATATTTTCCACCTAAGCTTGTTGTTCTTGAAGGACCAAACAAATCCATGTGCAAAAGTTCCAATGACCTAGAAGTTAAACTAATGTTCTTAGATGTGAATGAAACTCTTATTTGTTTACCTAGTTGGCATGCATCATAAATTTTATCTTTTTCAAAGTTCAATTTTGGTAAATTGATAACTAATTCTTTTTTGATAAGCTTTGAAAATGAATGCATACTAATGTGTGCAAGCCTACGATGCCCAAGCCAACTAGTCTCATTAATTTTGGCATTCATAGCTACTAAACATTGCATGTTTATCATAGAAAGATCATTCAAATCTACCATATAAACATTACCATGCCTATGACCAACTAACTTAATGCCATCATCATTGAGACTAGTTACAATGCACAATGAAGATTCAAAAATAACTATGTAACCTTTGTCACAAAGTTGACTAATACTTAAGAGATTGTGTTTTAAACCATCTACTAATAAAATATTTTCAATATACTTGAAGAGAGTGATACTGACATTATCTATACCAATGATCTTTTCTTTGCCATTGTCTCCAAATGTAACAATCCCTCCATTTTTAGCATCAAGCGTGATGAATTGAGACTCATCACTGGTCATGTGTCTTGAGCATCCGCTGTCAAGATACTATCTTCGATTTTCTCCTTTGGATGCAAGACACACCTATATGCAAAATCAACTCCTTACTCTAGGTACCCAAGTTTTCTTGAATCCTTTAAGATTAGTCACAATGGTTTCTTTTGGAATCCATATTTTTTATACATTTGAATTTTTAGAGAAGCATGTATAAGATTTGTGTCTTAGTTTACCACATTTAAAGCAAGTAACATTTATAAATTTATTGCTTTCTAATTTTATAAAAATATTTTTCAAAAATTTTTATTTTCTTAAGAGGTTATAGCCTAGACCAGCCTTATCATAAATGGCCTTTTGATTTTCAAGAATCATATAAAGTTTATTTGAACTCAAAGTAAATTTTTCAACTATCGATTTTAAATTGCCGATTTTATTTTTCAAATTTAGATTCTCTTGAGTTAAGACTAGTTTTTTACTTAGGATAGTTTCATTTTCTTTTAGCAAGACTTGATTTTTTAATTTTAGTTCTTTATTTTTAGTTCCTAATTTCTTTAAATTATCTACTAAATCATAGAAGACTTCTTAAAATTCTTCAAATGTAAATTCATTTGAGATTTCAGTACTTACCTTATTCTCATGTGCCATAATGCACAGGTTGTCTTGTTCATGAGCTTCTTCCTCTTCGGAGCTTAAGTCGTCACTATCACTCCATGTTGCCAGCATAGCCTTTTTCTTGTATTTCTTGAAAATCTTTTTAAGTTGAGGACATTCAGACCTAAAGTGCCCCGACTTCTTACATTCATAGCAAATAAGGGCCTAACCTTTTCCTTGCTATGCTCCCCTTTGGTAGGTAGCCTCTTCCTCATCCCTTGTTTTTTCTTCAAAAATCTCTTGAACTTTCTTGTGATGAGGGCTATTTCTTCATCTTGTTCTTCATGGTTCATTTCATTGAATTTCTCATCTTGTTGAGTGGTGGATTTAAGGGATATTGTCTTTTTTCTTGACATCTTCTTCTTGATGTTGTTTCATGATTAGCTCGTGCATCATTAGTGATCCTAAAAGCACCTCCAAGGATAAAATATTTAGATCTTTGGCTTCTTGGATTGTAGTCACTTTGGCCTCCCATGTCCTTAGCAAAGGTCTAAAAATCTTCCTCATAAGGTCATGTTGGAAATATGCACTCTTCCCACATGGATCGACGTGGCCACTGGTGATTAGCCAAGCAATAAGAAAGTACTTCTTAGAGATTAATGCGAAAGCATGATCAAATAAATCAAAAAATAAAGAAGAAGAGAAGAAAAAATTTCTAGGAGAAAAGAGCTTTTATTTAGTATATTTCAGCATTCTTACAACCATGACCAATTTTCAGTATATATACTTTACAAAGGGTCAAGTCCAAGCTCATAGAAAAACTTTTCAAACTAAAAAAATCAACGTATACAAAATAATAACCTACAAAAACTGAGCCGACCTAGTTTCAGACTGAGCCGGCTAACTTGCGACTAGGTCGACTTAGTCTCAGACTGAGCTGATCCAGTTGTGTACCATGCTAATAGTCCAAAAATATTACTTTCTATCTGAATTTTTCTTTGAGACCTAGCCAACCTAGTCCTAGACTAAGCCAACCCAGTTCCCAACTGAGTCGACTCAGTCTCAGAGTTAGCCAGCCCAGTTTCTAAATTTTACTATTGAGATTGATTCTTCTTTCGGCTCGCTTTTATCTTTCCATGACCTATCTTCTCATATTTCTAAGACTTGGGAGTGCCACTTCTGAGCACACATTCTCCACCTTGGTGCTTCCAAGTCCTTGTGAACTCATCTCTTCTCAATAGATCCATCTATGCCACACATCTCTGAAAGCTGTGTCTAGGGAGTACCTTCACGAGTGTATCAGATTGATTCTTCTTGGTATGGACCTTCATCAGTTCCACTTCACCTTCCTCCACCAACTTTCTAATCCTGTGGTACCTCATGTTTATATGCTTTGTGCGCACATGATAGACTGGGTTCTATGCCAACAACAGAGCACTCTGACTATCACTAAATAGTGTAGCCTTGCTTTGCTCCACCCCCAACTCATCAATCATCTCCTAAGCCAAAGGACTTCCTTTGCAGCCTCTGTTATCCCAATATACTCAACCTCAATGGTAGACAAGGCCATGATTGGCTGAAGGATTGATCTCCAAGACACCGATCCACCATTTACGCAGAAGAGGTATCCAGTAGTAGACCTCGGTGTATCAAGATCACCAGCATAATTTGCATCAATAAATCCTTCCAAAGGATCTGAACCTTTATACATCTTCATAGATTGTTCTCTAAATCCTCTCGGCTGCCCACCAAATACCAAACCATAATCCCTTGTTCCATGCAGATATCTCAATATCCATTTCAATGCTTTCTAGTATTTCTTTCTAGGGTTAGCCATGTATCTACTAACCGTGCTCATAGCATGTGCTATATCTGATCTATAGCACACCATAGTGTACATCATACTACCTACAGCATTTGCATAAGGGACTCATTCCATGTACTCTCTCTCCTCTTCTGATTGGGGGCACTGTAACTTGGAGAGAGACATATGGCTCGATAATGACGTCTCTATAGGTTTGGCCTTCTCTATCCCAAATCTTTTCAGAACCTTCTGGACATACTTTCCTTATGACAAATGGAGCATTCCTTTGTACCTATCTCTGCAAATCTCCATTCTAAGAATTTTCTCAGCTGGATCCAAATCTTTCATCTCAAATTTAGATGATAATGTTCTTTTCAATCTTTTTACAGCATCCATGCTTCTACTGGCTGTGAGCATATCATCTACATACAATAATAGGTATAGAGCATCCTCCTCATCTACATTCTTGATGTAGATATAATAATCATGTTCACATCTACTGAAATCCAGGCACAAGGCAAAGCTATCAAACCTTCGATACTACTGACGAGGGGATTATTTCAAGCCATACAAAAACTTTCTGAGTAAACATACCTTTTCTTCCTATCCCATCTCCATGAAATCATCTAACTGCTTCATGTAGATTGTTCCTCCAAAGTCCCATGAAGGAAGGCCGTCTTTACGTCCATTTGTTCCAATTCCATGTTATGCTGTGCCACCAATGATAGCAAAACTTGAATGGATGTATGATGCACTATAAGAGAGAAAATTTCTGTATAGTCAATTCCTTTTCTTTGTGAGTATCTCTTTGCTATCAGCCTTACTTTGAATCTGACTCCACCTTGTTCTGAAAGTGCTTCTTTCTTTATGAACATCCACTTTGAGCTAATAGGTCGAGCACCCTCTGGAAGATCCACCAACTGTCATGTCTGATTTTTCTCAAGTGATTCCATCTCCATCATGGCCTGCATCCATGAATCATGATCCTCACTCTCCATGGCCTCTGCATAATTCTCTGGATCTCCATTAGCAGTGATGAGTGCATAGGAGATAACCTCATCAATGCCATATCTGATCGATCTCCTAATAGTATGCTGGGACTTATGCAAAGCCACTCCCACTGGCACATCTCTACCTGATGTCTGTGGTTGCTCCTGCATATCTATCTGAACTTCGGCCCTCCATGTTGATTTTTAATCTGAGACAATACTTTTCTGCCTAGCTCCACCTCAACAGGAATACTCTTATAAGTGGATGTAACCTGCATGCCATCATTCTCTAATTGGCCACCACTGTTCATCTTCATTTTTCCAGTTCCATCTATCCCAAACCTCCTCAAGATGCTCTTCTCATCAAAGATAACGTTCCTACTGATCACTGACTTCTATGCTTGAGAGTTTCATAGTAGGTACCCCTTGACTCCTTGTGGATATCTTATTAATGTCATCTTTTGAGATTTTGGGTCCAATTTGCTCTTCTCGGTTGCCTCCACATGTGCATAGGCTATACAACCAAAGACTTTCAGGTGGCCAAGCTCCACCTTCTTCTCACTTTAGATCTCTTCTAGAATGCCTCCATTCAGCTTATAATGAGGGGACCTGTTCACAAGAAAATAAGTAAAAGTTAGAGCATCATCCTAAAAAAACTTTGAAAGTGATGTCTGCAGCCTCAAACTTCGTGCCTTCTCGATCAGTGTTCGATTCATCCTCTTCACGACACCATTCTACTAGGGAGTCATCCTCACCGTGTAATGGCGTTTGATGTCAATTTTCTCATAGTACCTCCTGAACTCTAGGCTAGTATACTCCCCTCCATTATCCGACCTCAGATACTTTACCTATCTTCCTGACTCCTCTACTTCAGCTCTTCAGGCTCTAAATCGGATAAACATCTCTGATTTTTCTCTGACCAGATAAACCCACACCTTCCTTAAGAAATCATCAATGAAAATAATAAAGTATTTTGCTCCACCTCTAGCTGATACAGGAGCTAATCCCCACACATCCGAGTGCACTAAATCCAGCACTCCCTCACTATACTTGATACTTCTGGCAAACTTCATCCTATGCTATTTGCCAAAGATACATGGCTCACAAAGATCTATGTCCTTCTTCTTTAGGGTTGGGATCATATCGTTTTTGCTTAGTTTTGTGAGCCCACGGTCACTCATATGACCCATCCGATAGTGCCACAATCGATATAAAATCTGCTCCTCTTGTGCCACTGTTAGCACCTCTGCACTATCATTTACCACTGAGCCTTCCGTTCTGTAAAGATTGTTGCTCAGTATTCTACTCTCATCACCACCAAAGCTTCCTTAGAAATTTTCAGACATCTACTCCCAGCCTAGCTACTAAAAGCATAATCCTGCTCCTCCAAGTACCCCAAAGAAATCAAATTCTTTTTCAACTCCGATACATGCCTGATATTTGATAATGTATGAATGATCCCATCGTACATCCTCACCCTGATAGAGCCAATTCTAGCCACTTTGCATGGATGATCATCTCCAAGGCTGACACTTCCATCATCGACCTTCTGGTAGGTAGCAAACCACTTTCGATGAGAAGTATAGTGGTGCGAGCATGCTGAATCTAATATCCATATAGTATCGCACTCTATGGATCCATCTGATAAAACTAGCAGATCTTCTCCACTGCTCACAAAAGCTGTATCATCTTCCTTCCTGGCCTTTCCTTTTTTTGATCTCAAAAGGGGACAATCTCTCCTCAGGTGTCCAGGCTGATGACATTTATAATATTTCAATGTCATCTTCCTCTGATCGCGAGACTTTGACCTACCCTTGGATTTTTCTCTTTTCTTCTCCTTTGATCTTTTCCATCTTTCGTTCACAGCCAAGATCTCAGACTTAGGATCTTCCTTGCAGATCTTCTTTCTTTGCTCATTTGATTTGAGCACACCAACAACCTCTTCATAGTTTAGGGTCTTCTTTCCATAAACTAAAATTGTTATGAGACCATCATATGAACCTAGGAGAGAACATAATAGTAGCAATGCCTGATCCTCCTCATCGATCTTCACATCCAAACTCATCACCTCAGAATACTCCTGATTGGATCTTTGGATATGTGCAACAAGATCTTTGCCTTTAAGCATCCTCAGACTATATAGCTGTTTCTTCAACCATAGCTTGTTCGTCATATTTTTTTTCATATATGTGTTCTCCAGTCTCTCCCATAGCTTCTTTGCTGTAGTCTCTATACAAACCTTAGGCAAAATTTGATTGACCAAGCACATTCGGATTGTGTTAAAAGCAATTTTCTCCAACTCTTCCCAATCCTCAGCATTGATCTTTTTCGGTCTTTCTTTTGTCAAGACTTTGTAGATCCTCTGCTGAACCAACAAGTTCTTTACTCTTTGCTACCATAGGATAAAGTTTTTCTTGTCGTCGAACTTCTCAAAATTTATCTTGAATCCACTTGATCCCATGACTTCAAACAAGTCAAGAATAGATCCCTAACATCCTTCATGATTACACACTAGTAAAACTATCCTTCATAGAAAATCTAACTAGTTCTAGATCCTCTTTCCAAACTTCTGTATCACTATTCCTCCATGTAAACAATCTCCACCTCAATCTAGAGACAACCATAAAGCAAACTAAAAGTTTTTAGGATAAAACTTGGTGCAACAGATCCTGAATATAGTAAACCCTAGGTGTCTTTCTTCCTTCCGTGCAACACCGCTCTGATACCAAATGTTGGGAATATACGCTCTTTCCACATGGATCGACGTGGCCACTGATGATTAGCCAAGCAATAAGGAAGTACTTCTTAGAGATTAATGCAAAAGCATGACAAAAAAAATCAAGAAATAGAGAAGAAGAGAAGAAGAGATTTTTGGAAGAAAAGAGCTTTTATTCAATATATTTCAGCACTCTTACAATCTTGACATATTTTCAGTATATATACTTTACAAAGGGTCAAGCCCAGGCTCATAGAAAAAATCTCTAAATCTAAACAACCCACGTACATAAAATAGTAACCCACGAAAATTGAGTCGATCCAATTTCAGATTGAGTCGACTAACCTACGACTGGGTCAACTGTCGGCTAACCTGCGACTGGGTCGGCTCAATCCCAGATTGAGCCGACCCAGTTGTGTATCGTGCTAACAGTCTAAAATGCTGCTTTTTATCTAAATTTTTCTCTAAGACCTAGTTGACCCAGTCCTGGACTAAGTCGACCCAATTTTCAATTGAGCTGGCTCAGTCTCAGAGTGAGCCGACCCAATTTCTGAACTTTACTATTGAGACTAATTCTTCTTCTAGCTCCCATCTTTCCATGATCTATCTTCTCATGTTTCTAAGACTTGAGAGTGCCACTTCTGAGCTCACAGATCACTGATAGAATAAGACTTGTCAAGACTTTTAAGATTATTTATAATATCTATAAATCTAGTAAACATTATAGTTATTGACTCATCATGCTCTATTTTGAAAAGTTCATATTTGTGCACAAGCATGTTAATTTTTGACTCCTTAACTTGATTAGTGCCTTCATGAGTTACTTCTAACCTATTCCATATTTCTTTAGCAGACATGCATGTTGAAATATGATTAAATTCATTAGCATCTAGAGCATAATATAAAATATTCATGGCTCTTACATTGAGTTGAGCCATTTCCGTATCAATCTTATCCCATTTCTTTTCAGATTTGATTGATTCCTCATCAATTATCTTAGTGGATATGTGTGGTCCATTAACTATGATACTCCACATATCATAGTCAAGTGCTTGTATGAAAATTCTTATCTGAGCTTTCCAATAGGTATAGTTTGTCCCATTGAAAAGTGAAGGTCGATTTATGGACTGCCCCTCGGCTAGAGAAATACTAACTTAGGTTACCATAGATCTTTGTCTCTTTGATGGTTAAATCAAAGTAGGGCTAGAGCACCAAGCTCTGATTCCACTTGTTGCCTAACTATGCAACTCAAGAGGAAGGATGAATTGGGTTTTTAAAATTTTAAAGCTAATTTAAAGATATCAAGATTGAATGATGATATGTAAGACGTGTGTGTGAAGTAATTTAGGTTAGAAAAAATATAAAAGATTACAGAGAAAGAATTTAATAAACTAAGAAAAGAAAGATAGCAAGCACACCACAAACAAGCAAGATTTATAGTGGTTTGGTGCTTTTCTTGCACCTACATCCACTCCCCAAGCTCCTACTTGGGAATTAAAATTCACTAACCATATTCAAACTGAATACACCATTAAAAACCTCCAACCCTAGCTCTCCCAAGCTAGAATACTTATTTTTTGGGTACAAGCCGATCCAATATAATCTTATTCAAGGTTAGGATCAACCTTCCCAAATTTTGAAATTCCTCCAAAACTTAAATCAAAACAGTAAAGCAGAGTAAAAGATTTAATGACCATCAAATATAAGTTTAGCTCCCTTTGTGAGTAAATAAAATCTTAAGAATGCTTTTCACAATAATGGAGGAAGCTTCTCTGATTTTTCTCAAGATTGTTAGAGATTTGAAAGAGCTCTTGAGAGGTAGGTGAACTTGAAATGAAGGCTTCTTTGCTTGAAGATGATTTTTGCTTAGGGCTGAAATTGAATCATACCAATCTCATATATTTTTCTCTATTTAAAGCCTTTTAAATCTTTAATAGGTAGAGGAGAGAATATTGAGCAAGATTTATAGCCATTGAAGATATCATGGAAACCATTAAGAAAAAAATAGTCATTGCAGAAAAATTTTTGTTGCAGGGGTCGACTCATGGCACAAGGGTCGACTCATGGTATAAGGGTCAACCTCGAGGTCGATCGCTGAGATAAAATATAGAAAAATAACCATTCTATATTTTTAGCCTTCGGAATAGTAGAGGTCGACCCCTTGGCACAAAGACAGCATGCCAAATAGCCCTTTTTAGCAGGTGACGATCTTGGGGTTGACCCTTTTGCTTCAAACTTGATTTTCTCCCAAAATAAGCATCCAAAAATTATGGCACTACCTCCAAAGGATTAGAAATCTTCTATACTTGTTCTTGAGGCTCTTAGATCAAAACTTGATAAAATTATGATTTTGCCCTTGAAATACAAAAAATCCTTTTCCAAGTCAAATGCATTAGTAATCCTCTTAAATGCTTTGTAATTATCAAAGTTAATTCTTGGAGCAACACCTAGAAGCTAAATTGGCCGACACTTTATAAAATACTTTTTAGGGGCATTTTATTAATTTTATCTTAAAATTGATAAAATGATTATTTTCTATCACATTATATATTTAAAGTGTCTATGATACATCTATTGAGTTACAGGCATGATAACACATATTCTCAAGAGTTGAGAATTTAAGGTATGTATTATCATAATCAACTCATAAACTGCTCCTGATCGTAGGATCATCACAAAGATGGTGGTCATTCTAAAAGATTGGTGTATGATTACTTTCTTAGGATAGATGAGTCTTGAGTCTATGGTGTCTCCCCATTGAAACGAGAGTATAGGTACTTATTGAGAATAAGGGCACTGAGTGTGACCACCTCGAGTAGTCATAAGAAAGTCTACATTCTTGTCAATGACCCACTCGATGCTATAGTTGTATGTCTGGTTTTTTTATCTTAGGGGCATCGGTAGTTCACCTTGAGTTTGTTATAGTTTGACTATACCATAACTCGGTCTCCTAGCAATTCAGAATCCTAAGGTGTATGTTGGCTATAGCATCTTCATTGTAGGAATTGGATCGCACCAATAGATTTATCAACCTTGGCAGAGGAGTAGTCCTATGATGATCATGAGATCGAGTCTTTCAGCCCATGACCATGGTAGTGTGAATTAATAGGAAGAAGTTTCTATTAGGGTTTCACATCAGACTCAAATTAAATCATTCATTCATATGATGGATGTTAGGTCTGGCGAGTTTACCTTGACCTTGATCCTATCGGAGCTCATAATAAAAGAACCTAATGACACAAGTAGCTGCACCGAGAGGTTTATATTTGATTCTGATGGATTGCCATCATATACTGCTAGGTGTTACTAGTAAATTTTGGAAACAATTAGAATTATCTTGATGATCGACGGTTCTAATTGAATGAATTAGAAGAGTTCTGATCCATCGAAAGGTATTTTGATGATATCAATGATGGAGATCATGACATGTCTTATTATTATATAGAATTAAATCTAACTAGATCATACAAATAATAGTTTGGATCTGGATGTCATTAATTAGGCTAACCTAGTTCGATTGATTTGGATTAGATCCAATCAGGTTCAAGAAAATCATGCTAGCACATGATTGGACTTAACTTTCTCCTTCTATAGTCTTTTTGGTTCGTCTCGACTAAGTCAAATTAGATTTAGCTCATCTGAGAATCCTGTATGATTTTATCTTGGTTTGACTGGAGCTTGTTCTGGTTAGAATAGAGCTTATCCTGATGAGATCAGGGCTTGTCCTAACCTGATTAGGGTTTGTTCTAAAACCATAGGATGGAATTAGGATAAGGGTCTTTTGACCCGATCTTTGTAGTAATTGAGGGAGGAGGCATGCGCCCTTAGATTTTATCTGAGGGTGCATGCCCCTAGAAGCTTGTCATGAAGAGAAAGAAGGTGCATGCCTTAGTGGATTTGCATGGAGGTGTTTTGTTAAGAACAAATACTTGGAGATAAGAGCCTTGCGTCACTCTTCTTCTTATCACCTTTTGGCACCAAATTTTATCCATGTTTGGACAACAAACATCAGATTAGATTTGATGTGTACATGAGAAATCTGATTAGAGTCCATATGATTAAAGCAAATAAGTTGCTTAAGAGATAAGGACTCTAAGGTGGCGCAGAGATCTATAAAAGGACCTCTGCACCCTAGAGTTATAATCCTAGTTTTTCCATGCGAGCACTCTATCCCTTTCTCCATCTCCATGCCCCCTCTTTTAGTCCTCTTCCCTTCTCCATGCCCAAGGTGTTGGGTGAAATCAGAAGAAAAGGTCCAAAGACTGCTGCTGGAAAGACTACTTCAACTAGTTCTAGTTCGTGAGACGATCACTTCGCTACCGAAGATTAGATCTAAGGTGCTTCAACTTGATTTCAGATCTGATATTTGGAGATTAGATTTAAAAGGAGAGGATATTTAGATCTAATCTGAGTGGACTTCAGTAGAGGTCGGACACGTACATGGCTCAAGTCAGAATCTTGAATCGTCATTAGATCATCACTACGGTAAATAGTTTATCCGATCAGATAGCATTAGATGTTATTATTTTTATTTAATTTTTATTTTAATGATTAGATCAATCTAATCAAATTTGAAAACTCTTAGATCTAATTAAATCTATAAAAAAAATTTTGAAATTTTTGCTTTAGATATGATCAGTTCAGATCGATCCTGTGGCAGGAACTAGAAGTTCTTTCAACTGGTATCAGAGCTGTGTTTGTAGTTCTTTAGATCTATTTAGTTTTGATCTAAAATTTTTTTATATGATTTGATAATTTAGATTTTAGATGTTACATAAGATATAACCATATCTGAAATCAGTAGATGCATCTAAAATTTTCATGTATGTGACATATATGTTGCATGTCCAGACTAGTTCTATAGTTCTATGCTATGAATAGTCTAGATCTAAAAATTTTTATGATGTGATCATTTAAATTTTTATTTTTAGATGTTATGTTAGATATAATCAGATTTGAAACTTATATTTAAATATTTTAAATTGATATATATGATATATGAAAAGCTTGCATAATTTAGATCTTTAATCATATATGAGATTATGTGTTAGATTAAACTATTTTGTAGTATAGTTTTTATATTTTTGATTAAGGCATTTTCTTTGGCCGTCTGATCATAAGAGTAAGAAGGATTTAAAAGCCCTCTCTTTCCATTCAGTGGGATGCTCTTATGGCCTGTAGGGGTGCTGCACGTTTGTCCTTAATCAAAAATCAAAACTTACTTTTTTCCAAAATCCTAGATTTTGAAATCCTAGGATCTTTGATGCATGTTTTATTTTATGAACCCTTGAACTTAATTAAGACTTAAGGTTATGAAATTAATTAAGTCTAAAAATTATGAATTTTTAGATCTAAAACACCTTCATAAAATATGGGTTCGGATATGGGTAGCTCAATTAGGTCAAGTTGTTGATCAAACAGAATTAAGAGTTGGTTAGGTAGGACTAAGAGTGGTTAGATTTGACCAACCTATTAAATATAAGTCTTGGTCAAGGTCGACTCACAACCACTTGGTCGACCACTTTAAGATCTAATTTGACTCCGTGGTTCGAGCCTAGATTGTAGGCTAACCCATTCAGTTCAAGTCAAACAAGTTGGTGTTTAAGATAAGTTTGGCAAATACGATTGATGGTCTTTAATTAGGAGCTACTCAATCTAAATGTGTTCATGGTGAGTTAATGACATATTCCTCTCATCTATCTTACTTACCTGGCCAATTAGATCGACCCAGTTCTGGATTGAGGTGGCTAATGGTTCGAGCTAATCTATGCCACTAGGTTAGTCATAATCATTATGACTAAGTCAAGTCTAAGAGATCTAAATCAAACCTCCCTATGAAAATATTAAATCATTGGTCTTCCATCGTTGTAGATATGTGGGTTCTTTTCGGGGTTAATTATTCTCGGCTGGATATAGTGGTTCAGTTGCACCAAAAAGATGCGACAACATTTATTAGGCATAAGATGCTATAGAATGGAGGATGAGTTGGGCTCAATATTTTGGATACAGTAAGGATCCCAATCATAAATTCAATTCATGTAAATGATGGGTCTGACTTAACTAAGAAGTGGAGCAATATTTCGAGCACAGTGAGCTTCATGAATTATAGAGTAAGTTTGGGTGCACCATGTTTAAAAAAATATTGGACAAGAGTTGTCTACTCATCGGCTAACCCATCACCAATAATTGTTAGATGAGGTGGTGAGTTAGTCGATGGGACCACACCATCCACTAAAAGTCATTAATCATGAAGACTTTCGCATCTCTGCTAAGAAAGTATAGGAATTCGAGAAAATAATGAGAGCCTAAATTTATTTAAAAATTAAATCTCTAAACAAATTAGTCAAGTCAAATTATAAATCTAATTAGAAACATTGACTCTCTACAGAAAAATATCTGCATCATACCTCCTAGCCTGAATCCTAAATATCCACAGACTGACTGGACCTAATTACAAGGATTGGTTTAGAAATCTAAAAATTATTTTGAATTCTAAAAAGCTATCTTATATGTTAGACCAGGAACTTTCCACTCTTTCAGTCCATCTGATCGCTGATCAGAGAGCATCTCATGAGTAAGTGGTTTGATGATGATAATAAGGTCAGGTGCTATATGTTGGGCTCAATGTTAAATGAGTTGCAGCACCAACATGAAGATATTTGGATTGCATGCCAAATGTTGGTTCACCTGCAAGAGTTGTTTAGTGAATAGAGTTGCGTAGCTTGTTACCAATTCTCTAGGAGACTTTTTAAAGAGCAGATGCATGATGGATAATCGATCCAAGATCATTAACTGATGATGATCAAGGACTTAAAAGAGCTTGAAAAGCTCGATGTTGTAATGGACAAGGGCCTGCAGATTGATGTGATCCAACAGTCCTTGACTGATTCATATGGACAGTTCATCATGAACTTTCATATGAATAAACTCTAGTGCACCTTGACTGACTTAATGAATATGTTGGTTACTGCTGAGCAAACTATGAAGGGTTCAAAGAGCTCAGTTCTAGCTGTGGAGTGGACTTCTATCAAGAGAAAGTGTTTTGAAAAGAAAAAGTCTATGAAGAAGCAGAAAATAGAGAAAAAGAAGAAGGGTGAATCAAAGAAGAAGGCCACGAATAAAGAAAAATATTTTCGCTGCAATACCGATGGCTATTGGAAGCAGAACTGTTCTTCATAACTGGCTAGCCTGAAGAACAAGAAGGAAGCGGGCCCTTTGGAGGTATGCTCATGATTGAGACTAACCTTAAGATTTCTTTTGCATCTAGTTGGGTGCTTGACTCTAGTTCTAGTACTCACTTATACACTTCTATGTAGGGTCATGAGGAGAGCAGAAGGCTGAGGGATGATAAGATGATCCTATGCATCGAAAATAGAGCAAGAGTTGCTGTTGTGGCCATGAAAACCTATTCTCTACAATACCATTTAGAGCTATCTTAGTACTTAGGGACTATTATTTTGTACTTGTTGTGAGTAGAAATTTGATTTCTATTTCATGTTTAGCACAAGAGAACTATGTAATTAGTTTCTTTAAGAACTACTATACAATTCTTTATGAAAGAAATAAAATTATAAATGATTTCTTAATTAACGATCTCTACCTGTTACATGTAGATCTTGCTATTTTTAATATCGAGCAAAACATAAATGCCATAGGATCAAAATGACTTAGGCGTAAGATATCTGTGGCACCTTATGCTAGGTTATATAGCCGAAAATAGGATTAACAAATTGAAGAAATCTGGACTAATGGATCTATTAACTTTCGAGTCATATCTGATTTATGAATCATGCCTTCAAGATAAAATGATCAAGCTCCCCTTTGTAGGACATGAAGAAAGGGCCAAAACCTACTTGCCCTGGTACACAGATGTGTGCGGCCCATTTGATGTATCGGCCAGAGATATTTTTTTCTACTTCATCACCTTTACCGATGGTCTGTCTCGATACAAGTATGTATACCTGATGCGACATAAGTTTGAAGCCTTTAAAAAGTTCAAGAAATTTAGACATGAAGTAGAAAAGCAAATCGAAAAGCCCATTAAGATTCTTCGATCAAATCGAGGTGAATACCTTAGCTGAAAATTTTTGAACTATCTTAAGGATAATGGCATATCTCACAATGGACTCCACCTGGAATGCCTTAAGTCAATGAAATTTTAGAATAGAAAAATTGGATCCTATTAGATATGGTCCGATCAATGATGAGCATCGTGGACCTTTCTAAATTGTTTTAAGGACATAATTTAATGACAGCCATTTATTAAATAGGATTCCATCTAAAATTGTTCCTACTACACCATATAAGATATGGCATGGTAAGAAACCAAGTCTGAGTCATTTTAGAATTTAGGTTTATATCGAGAGATAGTAGGCAAATAAGTTAGAGTCAAGGTCTTTTAGAGCTCGATTCATCGGATATCCTAAAGAGTCATTAGGATATTACTTCTATCTTTCGAAGACCATAATATGATTGTGAGTCGACATACCATTTTTTTTGAAAAATAATTTATTCAAGATGGTGGCATTGAAAGATAAATCAAGCTCAAGGAGAAAGTTTCTGAAGAGCAACGAGCCAAGGAACCTATAGAACCTAATTAGTTTGAGCCAATCTACATACTACCTCCTCCATCTAGTAGGTCAAATAGGATTTTTCATCCTCCTAAGAGGTACTTAGATACTATTTTAGAGGATGTAGAAAAATGTTCCTCATAGAAAATGGGATTCATGGAGATGATCCTAAAATCTATGATGAAGTGGTATCAGATATCGACTCAGAAATAGCTAGAGGCAATAAAGTCAGAGATTGATTCAATATACTCAAACCAAGTCTGGATCTTGGTAGATCCACCTAAAGATATAGTACCTATTGGATATAAATGAATCTTCAAGAAAAAGATAGGTACAAATGAAAATGTGGAGATATTCAAAGCTAGGCTAGTGGCAAAAGGGTATAGTCAGCATGAAGGCATTGACTATCAGGATACCTTCTCGCTAGTGGCCATTCTTAAATCCATCCGTACATTGATTTTAGTTGTAGCCTATTTTGATTATGAAATATGACAAATAGATGTGAAAATGATATTTCTAAATGGATATCTTGAGGAAGATATCTATATGGAACAGCCCTATAGTTTCACATCCAGTGATGGTGATCATAAGATATGCAAGCTACAAAGATCCATTTATAGACTTAAACAAGCATCTTGGAGCTGGAATGCTCATTTGAATGATGTAATCAAATCGTTTGGTTTCATCAAAAATAACGAGGAGCTTTGTGTGTTCAAGAAGGTTAGTGGGAGCGCTATTGTCTTCCTTGTACTATACGTGGATGACATCCTCCTAATTGGAAATGATATTTTCATATTGACCTCGATCAATATATGGTTGTCAAAAAAGTTTTTTATGAAAGATCTAGGAAAAGCATCATTTATTTTAGGGATTAAGGTCTATAGGGATAGATCAAAAAGGATGCTGGATCTCTTAAAGAAGATATACATAGAGGAGGTGCTGAAGAGGTTCAGCATGGAAAAATTCAAGAGGAGACTAGTGCTCTTCAAACATGGCATTTATCTCTCCAAAAGGATGTGCCCCAACATACCTAAGGAGATTAAATGCATGAGCAAGATCCCTTATGCTTTAGCAATAGGGAGCCTCATGTACGCCATGCTATGCACACAATCTGATATCACACATGCTGTGAGTGTCACGAGCAGGTATCAATTGAATCTAGGTGAAGAGTACTAAACTTTTATGAAATGTATCCTTAAGTACTTGAGAAGGACTAAGGATATGTTTCTGATCTTTGGTAATGTAGAACTCTAGGTCCAGGGGCATAAAAACTCAGACTTTATGTCTAATATAGATGATCAAAAGTTGACATCTAGTAGTTTGTTCTTGTACAATAGTGGTACTATAAACTAGAAGAGTTTCAAGCAGACCGTGATAGTAGAAGATCAAAGCCCATATTGAGAAGATGATGAAGCCATTAAGCCAACAGAAGATCGAAGCCCATCTTGAGAGGATGGGACTTAGATTTATAGTCAATTGGCTTTAGGTCAAGTTAGAGTTTGTCAGATGTGTGCTCTAGAAGCTAGATTGGCTGATACTTTGTAAAATACTTTCTAAAATTTTTTTTATAATTTTAATTTAAAATTAATAAAAAAATATTTTTTATTATATTATGTATTTAAAGTATCTGTGATACATCCATTGAGTTAACGGACATGATAACACATATTCTCAAGAGTTGAGAATTTAAGACGTATTATCATAATTAACTCATAAATTACTCCTGATCGTAGGATCATCACGAGGATGGTGATCATTCTAAAAGATTGGTATACGATCACTTTCTTAGGATAGATGAATCTTGAGTCTATGATGTAGAAACATCAGAGTGAGAGTACAGGTACTTATTGAGAACAAGGGCACTGAGTGTGACCACCTCGAGTAGTCATGAGGAAGTTTATCTTCTCATCGATGACTGATTTGATGCTGTAGTTGTATATCTAGTTCTTTGATCTAAGGTGCATTGGCAGTTCACCTTGAGTGTGTTATAGTTTGACTATACCATAACTTGGTCTCCTATCCATTTAGAATCTTGAGGTGTATGTTGGCTATAGCATGTTTATTGTGGAAATTGGATTACACCAAGATGGAATCTATCAACCTTGGTAAAGGAGTGGTCCTATGATGATCGTAAGATCGAGTCTTTAAGTCCATAGTCATGGCAGTGTGAATTAATAAAAAGAAGTTTCTATTAAGATGTCACATCGAACTCGAATCAAATGATTTATTCATATGATGGGTGTTAGGTCTGATGAGTTCATCTTGACCTTGATCTTATTAGGGCTTATGATAGAAGAACCCAATCACACAGATAGCTGCACCAAGAGGTTCATAATCAATTTTGATGGATTGGCACCACATACTGCTAGGTATTATTGGTGAATTTTGGAACCAATTAAAATTATCTTAATGATCGACGATTCTTATTAGATGAATCAGAAGAGTTCTGGTCCATCGAAAGGTATTTTGATGATGTCAATGATGGAGATCATGATATATCTCATTACCATATAGAATTGAATCTAACATACAAATAAGGGTTTGGATATGGATATCATCAATTTGGCTAACCTAGTTTAATTGGTTTGGATTAGATACAATTAGGTTCAAGAAAATTATGCTAGCACACGATTGGACTTGACTTTCTCCTTCTATCATCTTTCTGGTTCATCTTGACTAAGTTAAATTAGATTTGGCTCATTTGAGAATCCTGTATTATTTTATCCTAGTCTGATTGGAGCTTATTCTGATCAGAACAGAGCTTGTTCTAATGAGATCAGGGCTTATTCTAACCAGATTAGGGTTTGTCCTAAAACCATAGGATGGAAATGAGGATAAGGATATTTTGACCCAATCTTTGTAGTAATTGAGGGAGGAGGTGTGCACCCCCTATATTTTATTTAAGGGCGCACGCCCCCTTATGGCATGTGCCCTTGGTGGATTTGCATGGTGTTGTTTTGTTGAGAACAAACACTTGGAGATAAGAGCCTTGCGCCACTCTTCTTCTTATCACCTTTTGGTGCCAAATTTTATCCATGTTTGGTTGACAAACATTAGATTAGATCTAATGTGGGCATGAGAAATCTGATTAGAGTCCATATGATTCAAGCAAATTAGTTGCTTGAGGGATCAGGACTTTAAGGTAGCACAGAGATCTATAAAAGGACCACTATGCCTTAGAGTTATAATCCTAGTTTTTCCACGCCAGCACTCTATCCCTTTCTCCATCTCCATGCCCCCTCTTCTAGTCCTCTTCCCTTCTTTACACCCAAGGTGTTGGGTGAAATCAGAAGAAAAGGTCCAAAGACTACTTCGACTAGTTCCAATTCATGAGACGAACACATCGCTGCCAAAGATCAGATCTAAGGCGCTTAAATTTGATTTTAGATCTAATATTTAAAGATCAGATCCAGAAGGAGAGGATGTTCAGATTTGACCTGAGTGAACTTCGGTAGAGGCTAGACATGTACGTGGCTCAAGTCAGAACTTTAGATCATCGTCAGATCATCACTGCGGTAAATGGTTTACCCAATCAGGTAACATTAGATGTTACTATTTTTATTTAATTTTTATTTTAATGATCAGATTAATCTAATTAAATATGAGAACTCTTAGATCTGATCAAATTCATAGAATTTTTTTTTAAAAAAAAATTACTTCAGATCTAATTAGATCAGATCGATCTGCGGTAGGAACTAGAAGTTCCTTTAGATAGATGGCTCTTCTAATGCCTCTAGAGTAGGCATGGATTTAGTTCTTCTCAATCCAAAAGGGGTTATTATCTAATACGCATTGTGCTTCAAGTTCTCCATAACAAACAATGGAGCAGAATATGAAGCTCTGATCACAGGATTGAAAATAGCCAAAGAATTGAGGATAGACCATGTGAAAGTCTACAGTGATTCACAATTGGTAGTAGGATAGGTCAATGGCAGCTATGAAGCTCAAAAGGAAAGTATGAAAAGAATACTTGGATAAAGTGAAAAATTTGACTTCGACCTTTAGTTGTTTCGATATTCAGCAGATTTCAAGGGTAGAGAATTTTAAAGCTGATCTTCTATCCAAATTGGCTACTCTAGCTCCGAATGAGTTGCCAAAGGAGATTTTCTTCGAAATTCTTCAATAGCCAAGCTTGGAGAAACCTCAGACGGTACAGGATTGAAAATAGCCAAAGAATTGAGGATAGACCATGTGAAAGTCTACAGTGATTCACAATTGGTAGTAGGATAGGTCAATGGCAGCTATGAAGCTCAAAAGGAAAGTATGAAAAGAATACTTGGATAAAGTTAAAAATTTGACTTCGACCTTTAGTTGTTTCGATATTCAGCAGATTTCAAGGGTAGAGAATTTTAAAGCTGATCTTCTATCCAAATTGGCTACTCTAGCTCCGAATGAGTTGCCAAAGGAGATTTTCTTCGAAATTCTTCAATAGCCAAGCTTGGAGAAACCTCAGACGGTAATGCAAGTAGATCATGAACCCAACTAGATTGATCTTTTGGTCTTATATCTTAAAGATGGCATTCTTCCTAGAGACCCCAAAGAAGTTCGAAAGTTGAGAAATCAGGTCTCTCGCTATCTCTTATATGAAAATAAGTTGTATAAGAGATATTATTCCTTGCCACTTCTCAAATGCCTTCGACCATCTAAAGTCAATTATGCCTTAAGGAAAGTGTTGAAAAATGTATCCCAAAGCCGATCGTCAGCCTGTTGATGGTTGTGCTACTTTGTAATTATAAGTGATTCATTATTAAATAAAATATATTTTTGACATTTTTATCACAAAGTCTACATCTTCTAATAAACTCCATTATTTTGATGAAGTCCTTTGGACTATTTAGCTTTGATAAAGAGAGAATTTATCAATTAGTCCTTAAACTATTCACGACCAAATGATATGCTATTAATAAAGATGACAGCATTTATCGAGCATAGATCATTGTGTGCCATATGGGTTAGTTGTCCACTCAATCAAGAAGTATGGAGATACTGATATGGCATACAAGTAAGATGTATGGATACATCATCATTGAATGTGACCAACTTCAGAGCATTCTGCTATCAAGAATTGCTCTAATGGGATATAGGTATAAGTGTCCCTTAAACCTGAGATCACCACAGTGGCCTGCAAGCAACTCACTATGCTTTGGTATCGGACTAACTAAATTTTTAATTTAGTAAGAAAAGATTTTTGGGCATAGTTAAGTACTTGCAATGTTGGTGAGTGATTAAGATGGGATTGACCACTCCAAGAATTTGAGAAGAATGTATCGTTATATTTCAATATAGAAAAAATCTTGGCCAAGATAATCCATGAGATGGATTTGATATTTTGAAATACAATATGGATGACCTAATTGGGATTGATAGTTAAACTTTGAGATATCCTACAAGCATGTTGGTCAAGGGGATGAATTATACAAAACCTATATCCACATTGATTCTAAGGATGTTGTTCTACACATTCGATCTATCCACCTGTTGGGTACCATTGCTAGATGATCACTTTAATTGATACAAAAATTTATTCCTATACGATTAATGTTTGACCTAGCGCAAGTGTTGCAGGAGGATCGATTAGCAATTCAATTGCTAATTAGCTTAATTTGATTAAGCCAGAGGATTGAGATTAAGTTTAATTAAATATAATTTAATTAGATTTAGTTTGGGCTTGATTGGATCAAGTCCAATTGGTTTATTGGATGAGCAAATTGCAAGGAAGAACTAGTCCTAGTTCAATTAGGACTTATATCAACCCAATTTCTAATTTGATTAAAAAATTAAATTAGAATTAAATCTAATTTAATATAATTTAATTAGGTTATTAGTTAGATAAAGATCTAATCTAATTGAATTAATTAAATCCTAATTTAATTTGGTCCAAGGATCAAGTTGGACCAAGTCAAACTAGGAGTCCTAGTGAGACTAGGACTCCTATCTCCATGCACCACCTTAGCCCCAATGCTCCCCATGCCATTTTTGTTGGATTTTTTCATGGAAATATTTCTCTCCAGATGTTCATGCATGCCTCCATGCTCTCTTTATCTTAAATATGGTATTTAGATATTGTGATCAAGTCAAAAGAAGAATTTGAGTTGATTTAAACTCTATGATAGAGTTTTGAGAAACCAAAACTCCTTCCTATTTTGTGTCGCCCACATCCCCGTTTTTCCTCTCAAACTTTTATGGTTTTTAAAGGCCTTTTTTTGCAATATTTTTAGGTAGTCCACGCAAAAAATAAAGGAGAGGGCGCCCTCTTGGGCACCACAAGTCTAGCCCTGTTTGGATAACCCTTGACTAGGTATTTGACCTAGTCAAGAATTTCTCTATATCTCCTTATATAAAATGAATTTGGACCTAATTTTTTTATGGATTACACATCTGAGAGAGATCATTTGGGGTTTGAAAAATATGAGAGAGAAGCCTAGGGCATGGGATTTTATAAAGGCACCAATCAAGATGCTTCGGTGAGAGAAGAAAGAAGAAGAGGGTCTTCTTCTAGATTTTTTCTTCCACTCCAATTCCTCCATCTTTGTGAGTGTTTGAGAGGTGTCTTAGCATCATAAATCATCTTCCTTAACTTCAAAAAGTTGGAGAGTCCAGGCTTGAAGGAAAGAAGATCCAGATCGATTGTTGGAGAAGGATCAATATAGTACTAGCATACTGTGCTGATTTTTGGACTTTGGACTTCAGATCTGTAATCAAGAGCTCATGTGGATAACTCATAGATGTCGGACACGTGTGCAGATCGGAGCAACCATCTCAGGCCTGGATCAGTAAGTTAAGAAACTCAAGATTAAAAGATAAGGATGATCTGATCTTCCTATTATATGTCTAGATCTGATATAGAGTAGTCTTCTGTTGATATGATTAATATGCAATTCTTTTGATATTTTATTTCTTGATTTATTAGCATGACTTAATCATGTAATAAGATCTATTGGGGATAAACTCATTCCCATTGAAGTTCGGCTAAATGTTCAGTCTTAGAGTGATTTTGGATGAGCTTTTGTGCTTTATTATACCTGGTGGATCTCCTGCAGTTAAAGCGGCCGAACTCCTCATCTCCAAGCGGTCGGCCCTCCTATGGTCAAACTTCATTCGGATGAATTTGAATAGTAGAAGCAGTTGCATAGGCATCAAATGACCTAGCTTGACCGGCTTGAAAACTAACCAGACTTCTCCAGCGAACTCCTTCCGAACTTCTCCAGCAGTCGAACTCCTTTCGGACTTCTCAAGCAAACTCCTTCCAAACTTCTCCAGTAGTCAAACTCCTTCCGAACTTCTCCAATAGCCGAACTCCTTTGAAACTCCTTCTACGGTTGAACTCCTTTCGAACACCTCCAACAGTCAAACTCCTTCCAGACTCCTCCAGCGGTTGAACTTCTTTCGGACTCCTCCCGATCGAACTTCTCACAATTGCCTAGGAAGGTCTCCGCATGAACCCAGCTCCACATGGCACGAATCAACTTACTCATAAATAGCTTAAGAGGAGTCCGAGCTCCCCTAGTATTGATGTAACTCAAAGATTGATCGCCAACTGATGCCTACTCCTCCAAACTTTGACTATTAAATCTCAACGGACTGGCACATTACCATAATAGATACTACCCTTTATAACAAACTCAACGTGGCCTCGAACGACCCACTACCAGGCAGTTATGGCTATCACTATTAGTTTGTTATAGACTCCGCCTATATAAGAGACCCTCCATATATGCTTTCTTCTCTAAGCTCTCATCTTCTACTTAAAACTCTACTCTAAATTTCTCTGAGCACTCCATTTTTATTGATCAAAAGAGCTAACTTGATCATCGGAGGGTCTTATCAGAGCCATCACCCTCCACTTCGAACGAGACTTATTTTGCAGGTCACCAATAGTGACCTCATCTTTTCCTACTCCAGCTTCAAATCTGACATCAACCAGATTTTGCACCAATAGAATTGACACTAGAGGAAGGGCCATAGTTCTCTTGTTCTTAAAGGAGTGCTCAGCAGAGATCTCCCTTCTTCTCCTCTATAGTTCTCCTTTTCGGAAAAGATGGCCCCCAGGAAGGTTTTAACCAACGGTCGATGGCCTCCATGGCCAGATTCCATCCAGATCTGCCCGCCCCTACTTCTTCTCTGGCAACTCAAGCTCCACCTATAGCAATGGTGGATGTGGGATAGTTCAACCTGCTAGTGTAGTAGGTTTGCGGCCTTACGAAAGTGGTGCAGGCCATACGATAGTAGCAGCCTCTGGCATTGATTCAGTCAAAACATGCTTCACTAGAACCCCATGATCTCATTTGGGGGTGGTCGACTTGGGCTCGGTAACCTCCAAAAAGGGAAAGCAGAGGGCTGAGAACCCTTGCTCTAATCATGACTCTACCTTTAGGGGTACTTTGCCTCCGTTTGGCCAAAAGATCTTAGAGATCCATGATCGAGAGGATCTGGACCGAAAACTATAAGAGATGAATTGATAGATCGAAGAACTCCACCATGCTCCTCCCTCCCACGGTAATGATATCTGTACCAATCCTCCTTTTTCTCACTGCATCATGCATGAACCGATCCCGCCAAACTTCAAGCTCTCCTAATTCGAGAGCTATGATGGGACCTCCAATCCAGTTGACCATCTAAAGGCCTTTTGAAAAATGATGCTGCTCCATGGCGCGCCCGATGTCATCCTGTGCCGAGCTTTTTCATCTACTTTGAAAGGGACAGTCAGAAATTAGTACTCGACCCTCAAGCCGATTACCATCTTCTCTTTTGATCAGATGAGCCATCAGTTTATGGATCATTTTGTTAGTAGCCACCATCCCAGGTGAGGCTCGAAATCCCTCATTAACATCAAGCAGTAAGAGAGAGAATCCATCCAAGCTTATGCTAACTATTTCAATGCTGCTGCACTAGCGGTCCGAAACCTGGATCAATCTATTGCAATGGCCGTGCTAAAGGGCAACCTTCAGAAGAACAATCTGCTATTTTTTTTGGAGAAGAAGTACCCCAGAGATTTTGCTGATATGCTGGCTCAGGCTGAGGGGTATGCCCAAGCGGAAGAGGCCTTCAAGGCCAAGGATAATAAAGCCACTGGAGAGCAGTGAATTGGCGAGCTGGGCAGGCCCATTGTGGAAGGAAAGTCGAGTGAAGCTCGACCGTACTTCTGAACTCTCCCTGAGCGTAAGCAAGCCCGAACTCCTCTCCGAGCTCGAAAGCAAGGAAGTCCTAATAGAAGGGCACGGTGGGGCTCCCCCCTCTGAAGGTTCCACAACTATGTCCCCCTAAATGCTCCAAAAATGCAAGTACTTATGGAGATCAAGGAGCAACTGCTTAGGCCGGAGAGGATGCACTCTCACCTTGGCAAGTGCAATCCTAACAAGTATTGCCTCTATCATCATGAGCATAGTCATGATACAGAAAAGTGTATCAGCTCCAAGATGAGATCGAGGAGCTCATTAGATGAGGTATGCTCAGCCAATTCATGCAACATCGGCCCGAAGGGTAGAAAGATTGATCGAGGGCACTACCGTAGCTAGAACCAGCAAGAAGGGAGCAGCAAGGGCCAGATCGACCACCCCTCGACATCATCAACACCATCTCTGGGGGACTTCGACAAGGGGAGGCTAGTAGACCAGCAGAATCCGAAAAGAGGTGGAGAACTGAGGAGCCCATTGCTTTCACCAACGAAGATGCTCAAGAAGTTCAATTTTCGTATAATGACACGGTTGTAATCTCTTTAAACATTGCTGACTATGATGTGCATCATATTCTATTAAATAATGGAAGCTCTGCTGATGTTTTGTTTTATGATGCTTTCTCAAAAATATCTTTACCTAATAATTACTTAGGACCTATGAACTCTTCGTTGGTAGGCTTCACTGGCGATGCTATACCAGTTGAGAGCATAATAACTTTGACTGTGGCTGTAGGGCAATGCCCGAGGCTGGTCAGAGTGCAGGTCAATTTTCTAGTCATGAAAGCTCCATCTGCTTACAATGCTATTCTTGGCCGACCTAATTTGAATACACTTCGAGCTGTGGTATCAACCTATTACTTAAAGATGAAGTTCCCTACGAGCTACGGAATTGGAGAGATTAGGGTAGACCAGGCCTTAGCAAGACATTGTTACTCTATTGCCCTACAGAAAAACATCCAGCCCAATCTTTGCCCTGTTGATGGGCTAGATGTTGCGCGATGACCTTATGGAGGAGCAGGGTGAGCCTATGGAAGATCTTGTAGCCGTGTCCTTAGATGATGGGAATGCAGAACACACTGTGCAGATTAGTTCCAACTTAGGAGATGAGGTTCGAGAGCAACTCATCTCCTTCCTTCGAAAGAATGCAGATGTCTTCGCCTGGGTTCTAATAGATATGCTGAAAATCGATGCCGAGGTCATGGAACATCGGCTAGCTGTTGATCCTAGGTGTCAGCTAGTAAAAGAGAAGATGCACAGCCATGCTCCAGAAAGGTAGAAAGTAATTACGGAAGAAGTCGACAAGCTTCTCAAGGCTGGATTCATCCAAAAAGTTAACTACCCAAGTTGGGTCTTGAACGTGGTGCTCGTCAAAAAGATGAACGGTAAGTGGAGGATATGTATAGACTTCAAGAAGCTGAACAAAGCTTGCCCAAAATATAGCTACCCCTACCTAGGATTGACTAGTTGGTAGATGCAACCTCGGGCCATGAACTCCTCACCTTCATGAATGCCTTTTTCGACTATAACTAAATTCGGATGGCACCAAAGGATGAGGAGAAAATCGCTTTTGTTACTGACCATGGTCTTTACTATTACAAGGTTATGCCTTGTGGACTAAAAAATATAGGGGCAACATACTAGTGCCTGGTCAACAAAATCTTCAAGGAGCAAATCGATCGAAACATGGAGGTGTATGTGGATGACGTGCTCCACAAGAGCCGAGCTTCAATAAATCACATCACCAACCTCGAAGAGACCTTCAGCACACTTAAGAAGTACAAGATGAAGCTGAATCCGACCAAATGCGCCTTCGATATAACCTTAGGGAAGTTCTTGGGATTCATGGTATCGAAGCATAGGATTGAGGTGAATCTAGAGAAAATACGGGCTATTCAGGAGATGACTACTCCAAGAATAATCAAAGAAGTTCAACGCTTGACTAAAAATATGGCATCCCTAAACTGCTTTATTTCAAGATCGGCCGAGCGATGCATGCCCTTCTTTCAAGTTTTTAAATAGTCAAAGAGCTTCTACTAGACGACAGAATGCCAACAAGTATTCGAGGAGCTCAAAAATTACCTCAACTTACCTCCACTGTTGGTAAAGCCTGAGCTCGAAGAAGAATTATTCTTGTACCTAGCAGTCTCTCCAGCAGCCCTGGTGGTGGTCCTGATCAAGAAGGAATCGAAAGTACAGCGACCAGTCTACTACATAAGCCGAGTCCTGAGGGATGCAAAGATCAGGTACTCTAAGTTAGAAAAATTGACTTACTCTTATCTAATTGCTGCCAGGAGACTCCGACCTTATTTGCAAGGGCACACCATAACTGTCCTCATGGATTAATCAATTAAAGCAGTTCTTCATCGAACAGATGCCTCCGAAAGAATTGCAAAATGGATAATTGAGCTTACAGAGTTTGACATCAATTATCGACCCCGATCGTCGATCAAAGCTCAGATATTAGTAGATTTTATAGTAGAATGCACCATTCTAGATGAAGCCAAGCCTGAATGGTACAAAACCAGCATTCCATGGTTGCAGTTGAGCCCCCCTGAAGAGAATGCCGACCTTTCCAAAGGCTCTTAGGCTCTGTACGTGGATGATTCATCCAATACTGTAGGAGCAGGCATGGGGTTGGTCTTAGTTAATCCTGAGGGAGTCATCACCGAATATGCACTATGCTTCGAATTTCCTATAACTAATAATGGAGCCGAATATGAAGCTTTGATCGCTGGGTTAAAAATAGCAAAAGAGTTAGAAGCAGATCGGCTCTAAGTCTACAGTGATTTCAAACTGATGGTTGGATAGGTCAGCGGCAGTTATGAAGCTCGAGAGAAAAGCATGATAAAATACCTTAAGAAAGTGAGAAACTTGACTTTGACCTTCAACAGTTTTAGTATTTGATAGATTCTGAGGGTGGAGAATATGAGTGCTGACCTTCTCTTTAAATTGGCCACTTCAGCCCCGACCGAGCTATCCAAAGAAGTATTTTTTAAAATCTTAAAGTGCCCAAGCATAGAGGAGTCGCAGCCTATTGTGCAAGTAGAGCACGAACCAAGCTGGATCGACCTGCTAGTTGCCTACCTCGAGGATGGAGCTCTCCCTCATGATCCGAAGGAAGCTCAAAAACTCAAAAATCAGCCTTTTTGATATGTTCTATATGAAGGCAAGCTATATAAAAGGTCATATTCTCTGTTAGAAAATGTGTCCTAAAGCTAATCATCTAAGTAGTAGATGATTAGAATTAGTATATAAATTATCTAATAATAATAGTAATTTGGTTGTTTCATCATAAAAGTTTCATCTTTCTTAAATGAATTTCTAAATTATAATGAAGTTCTTAGAATCACAATCAATCAATAAAGATAGATTTATCAGATGGTTCTTAAATTGTTTACGATCAAATGATAAGTTATTAACAAGGATAATAACTTATCGAGTGTAGGTCGTTATATGCCATATGCATTGATTGTCCTCATAATCAAGTAGTGTGGAGACACTGGTATGGCATCCAGATGAGATGTAGAAGTACATCTACGCTGAACGTGATTAATGTAGCACTCTACTATCAAGAATAGCTAGCTAAGGCCAATGGATATAAGTGTCCCTCCGACTTGAGATCGCCATGGTGACTTGTGAGCAATTCACTATACTTTGGTGTTGGACTGCCTGTATTTCTAAATTATATGATGAAAGATTTTTGGATACAGTCAAGTACTTGTAGAGTCAGTGTGTGAGTCAAGATGAGATTGACCACTCCTGATTAACTTCAGAAAGAGAATATCTCGTTATGCTTTAATTTAGCAAAACCTAGGCCTGGATAATCCTCGTGAGGTATTACGAAATTTGCAAAATTTTAAGACACAATAAAGATGACTTATATGAGTGTTTGATAGCATACTCGAAGTTGTCTTGAGAATTATTGGTCATAGGGATGAATTATATGGGAACCATGGGCCAGGGTTCTAAGAATGTTGCTTTGCATACATTCGATCTATCCGGACGTCGGAAACCATTGCTAGATGGTAATTTTGATTGGTATAGAAATTTATTTCTATACTACTAGCTTAGGTTCGAACCTATGGGATTACATACCTTAGAGCTTGTAACCTGATCAAATGGTTAATCGATGATTGAGAATCATTTCGAGGTCAAACATTTAATGCGATTGATGTTTGACCTAATGCAAGTATTACAGGAGGATTGATTTGCAATTGGATTGCTAATTGGCTCAATTTGATTGAGCAATTGGGCTAAGATCAAGTCTAATTGAATTAGATTTAATTAGAATTAGTTTGAACTTAATTAGATTAAGTCTAGTTGGTTTATTGGATAAGCCAATTGCAAGAAAGAATAATTCCTTGTTTGACTAGGACTTGGGTGCACCTAATTGACTTAGGATTTAAATCAGATTTAAATCTTGATTTAATCTGATTTAATTAGACTCCTAGTTAGACTAAAATCATCCTTAATTAGATTGCATTTAACTAATTTAAATAGAATTTAAATTTAATTTAAACCTATTTTGACCTAGTCAAACAAGAGGAGTCCTAGTTGGACTGGGACTCTCTCTCTTTCTCTTGCATCTATTAAAGCCCATGCCAAATATTTAATTCTAGATTTTTTTATGTATTTCCATGCCCAAGAAGACCTTCCATGCCCACTATTCAGAATATTTGGAAATTTGTTTTGACTTAGTCAAAACTAGAAGGAGGTTGGAAATTGTTTCCTATTTGGAAGAGTCTTTTTTGACCAAACTTCCTCCTCTCCCTTTGGAATTTTCTCCACGCCACCAAATACTTTTTGTGCACCTTCTCTCCTATTTTTGGGTAACATTTCTTTGTTCTCCATGTACAAAAAAATATGGCAGGTGTCTAAGAGTTGGATGCCCCTTAAACTCTTCCCTGTTTTCTTATTTGACTTAGTCTTCTTTGACCAAGTCTTCCTAAAATTGTGGCACCCCTTATTTGTGATGTGTGACATGATGAATCCCCCTGATATTCCATGGCAAAAAGTAGGAAAAGAGTGATATTCCATAGGCAAAAAAACCAAGGGGCATTGAGGAGGGGCGTTGAGGTTTGAGGCACCATGTTCCTTAGAGAAAAGGTCTTCATCTGGACATCAAACATTGATGTCTTGAAAGGCACAAAGGTAAGAGAAGATGGTCTTCTCTTGTTGTTTTGATTTTAATCTTTCTTTCCTATTTTCTTTATATGTTTTTATAGTGATAAAAACCTGAGAGAGAAAGGATAAGGGTGTGGGATATGTGCTCAAAGATTTTTGGGCATAAAGACTCTTTTTGGACATGATCTAATCATGCCCTGATGCGAGAAGAAGAAGGCAAGAAGGTCTTCTCTTAGGATTTTCTTGAGAGCCCTTCTTCTCAATTTTATTTATGAGATTTTTATGAGAAAAATCTAAGGATTTGATATCTAAAAAATTAAAAAAAAATTCAAAGGAGAAGGTCTCCTCTGAACCTAGTATAATAGATGTTTTCAGGACATTAGCCATTGACGTCCTGTAGGAGAAGATTTATCTTCTCCTAGGATTTTTTCCATATATCTTTTTATTTCTATTTTGTGGAAGATCCAAGGGTTGGATGTCTCTCTCATTCCTCTTCATGTTCTTCATCTCTTGGATTGTCCAAGAGATCCGAAGAACATGTATTTGATTAACCATTAGGAGGGATCCATGAGAAGCTACTAGTTCGAGCGGATATTCGTTTGACAAACCTTCGATTTATGTTGCAGGTTCGTGTGGATCACCTTAGAGGCTGAACGCATGTGTGGCTCCAAAGGCAACAATGGATTCAACCACAGAGTTCTCGACCCACACAAAGATAAGAGATCTGATCTCTTGGTGACCTAGATGTGATCTAGGGTTAGATCTAAAATTATTCTAGATCTAGGTATTGATATGATCAATATCACTTATGATTAATTTAATTTTAGATTTATATTTGCATCATAACATGCTATAGATCCTTGATGTAGGAGTTTGTAATTTGATTACATGCATGTTGTAGATTAAATAGTTTAATCTATGTCTTCCACTGCTCTATATTTTGAAAAAGTTTTGAAATCTATGCATGAAACCCTGCATGTTTCCTATCAGTGGTATTAGAGCATCTAGGTTCTATTATAACATGTTTATGTATGCTTTAGATTAAATTTAAAAATTAAAATTAATTAAAAATCACACATACTACCATAAGGTTGTCCTGTTGTAAGGTTAACCCCTTACAATGAAAAGATTGTCCTAGTATGTGCTAATCTAAATCAAAATCATGAATTATTTAGATTAGATCTAAGAAAATTTATGATTTAATTTTTTAATTTAAATTTAAAATTTAATAGATATTATATCTATTTTAAATTATTTAGATTAGATCTAAATAATATCAGGATTGCACATACTGCCATAAGATTGTCCTGCTGTAAGGTTTATCCCTTACAGTGGAAAGGTTATCCTAGTATGTGCTGATCCAAAAAACTTAAATCATAAATATGTTAGATGAGATCTAAAGTATTTTATGATTTATTTTTAAATTTTAAAAATGATTTATGTTCTGATCCACATGATGTATTTTATGTTTAGATCTAATCCTCTTATTGCATATGTTGATATGTAATTTTTGTTTTGAATCTAGAATGTATATGTATGACATATTTATTTTGTAGAAATTAAATCATGAACTTACTTTCTGCAAAACCCTAGATTTGAAATCCTTGGACATGATCTAAATAATGAAATAAATCAGATCTAAAACTATATATTGAATATGATTCAATACAATTTGAAAATATTTCAAACAATAAAATCAAAAACTAGTTCTGAGATTCCATAAATCTAAACCCATAAGACTTGAACTTAATTAAGAATTAAGTGATTTTTTAGGATCTAAGTTTGTGATTTGAAAATCCTAAGATAATTTTATAATACATGGGTTAAAGAAAAATGGGTTAGCTTTGATCAGGTCCTTAACTGGGTTAGACCTAGGGTTAGATTAAATATGGATGTAGTTAAGAAATTGGTCAAACCTAATTAATAGTTAATTAGGATTAGGTCATTTCTATAAATCACTTTAATAGTTGTAGTTGATCAAAGTCCATACATCTAATAAATGGATGTTGATCGTGGCTCAGTGGTTGAGCCTAAGTTTTTAGGTAGACCAAATCAAATCTGATAAACCAATTCGTGTCTAAGTTAAGTCTGGCATCCTAGATCGATGATTTTTAATTGGCAATCTGCTTACCTAACCATTTCTGATGGTGTCTAAGACAAGCCTTGGCAGACCCTTCCATCGATCTCACTTACCCGGCCAATGTGGTTAATCAAGTTTTTGATTAGGTTGCTCATTGATTCATGCTAACCCATGTCACATAAAAAATCAGTGAGACTAATTTAGGTGCCCATGGATCGTAATTGATCCTTGTCCTCATCAGTGACTTACGAAGTCAGTGGGAGGACTTGACTTGGTGAAGTCAGTGGGAGCAAATTGGTCCATGTCCTTTCTATCCTTAAATCATTAATAATTAAAATCCTTTAAAATTATTAGATTCTTAAAATGATAAAGTTATGGGGATAACGAAGTCATAGCCTCCCATTAAAGTGTTTGATAAAGGGTCCATTAACTCAATAATCATTGGAGGTCCAAAGGCCTGGTGCTTGTTGACTAATAGAATTATCATCCATCATATGATAACTTGGATGTGTCTCCCTAATGGTGGTTCAGTTGGTCAACCAAAGTTGGGCCTGATCATTCATTGGTTGGATGTGCCAAGTATGGTCATGTTAATAATAATAGTAATTTGACTATTTCATAATAAAAGTTCTATTTTTCTTAAATAAATTCCTAAATAATGATGAAGTCCTTAGAACCACAATCAATCGATAAAAGAGGATTTATCGGATGGTTCTTAAATTGTTCATGACCAAATGATAAGTTATTAATAAGGATGATAACTTATCGGGTGTAGATCGCTGTATGCCATATGCGTTAATTATCCTCATAGTCAAGTGGTGTGGAGACACTAGTATGACATCTAGATGAGATGTAGGAGTATATCTGCACTGAACGTGATTAATGTAGCACTCTACTGTCAAGAATAGCTAACTAAGACTAATGGGTATAAGTATTCCTCTGACTTGAGATCGCCATGGTGACTTATGAGCAATTCACTGCACTTTAGAGCTGGACTGCCTGTATTTCTAATATAGGTGATGAAAGATTTTTGGGTATAGTCAAGTACTTGTAGAGTTAGTGTGTGAGTTAAGATGGGATTGACCACTCCTAATTAACTTCAAGAAGAGAATGTCTCGCTGTGTTTCAATTTAGCAAAACCTAGGCCTGGGTAATCCTCATGAGGTGTCATAGGATTTATAAAATTTTGACACACAATAGAGATTACTTGTATGAGTGTTTGACAGCATACTCGAAGTCATCTTGAGCATTATTGGTCATAGGGATGAATTATAAAATAACCATGGGCCTGGGTTCTAAGAATTTGACCTATCTGGACATCGGAAACTATAGCTAGATGGTAACTTCGATTGATATAGAAATTGATTTCTATACTACCGACTTAGGTTCGAACCTATAAGATCACACACATTAGAGCTTGTAACCTGATCGGATGGTTAATCGACGATTGAGAATCATTTCGAGGTGAAACATTCAATGCGATTGATATTTGATCTAATGCAAGTGTTGCAGGAGGATCGATTAGTAATTGGATTGCTAATTAACTTAATTTGATTCAGCAATCAGGCTGAGATCAGTTTAATTGAATTAGATTTAATTAGAATTAGTTTACTTAATTAGATTAAGTCTAGTTGTTTGATAAGCCAATGTAAAAAGAACAATTCCATGTCTATTGACTAGGACTGGGGTGCACCTAATTGACTTAGGATTTAAATTATCAGATTTAAAATCTTGATTTGATCTAGTTTAATTAGACTTCCAGTTAGACTAAAATCATCCTTAATTAGGATTGCATTTAACTAATTTAAATAAGATTTTTTAAATTTATTAACCTATTTTGACACTAGTCAAACAAGAGGATTCTAGTTGGACTGGATCTCTCTTTCTCTTCGCACTATTTAAAGCCCATGCCCAAATATTTAATTCTTAGTTTTTGCTATTTATATTCCCATGCCCAAGAAGGTCTTCCGATGCCACTATTCAAAGTATTTGGAAATTTGTTTTGACTGGTCAAAACTAAGAAGGAGGTTGGAAATGTTTCCTACTTGGAAGAGTCTTTTTTGACAACTTCCTCTCTCCCTTTGGAAATTTTCTCCACGCATCCAAATACATTTGTTGTGCACCTTTCTCTCATTTTGGGTAACATTTCTTTGTTTCTCCAGTCAAAAAAATATGGCAGGATCGCAAGAGTTGGATGCCCTATAACTCTTTCCTTATTTCCTTTATTTGGCTTAGTCTCTTTGACCTAGGCTTTCCTAAAATTGGCGTGGACCCTATATTTTGTGATGTATGTGAACCCCTGATAAGAAAACAGGAAGATTAGAGCGGTTTGAGGCTGCATGTCCTTGAGAAAGGGTCTTCATCTTGGACTCAAATGTTGATGTCTTGAAAGGCACAAGTAGAGAAGATGGTCTTCTTCTTTCTTGATTTTAATCTTTCTTCCCTATTTTCTTTGTATATTTTTTAGTGAATGAAAACCTGAGAAGAGAGAGATAACGGGTGGGATATGTGCTCAAGAGTTTTGGGCATAGAGACCTTTTTGACATATCTGAATCACTGTTCCTATCCGAAGAAGAGAAGCAAAAGGTCTTTCTTTAGGATTTCTTAAAGAGCCCTTCTTCTCAATTTTTAATT
Source organism: Cocos nucifera (assembly GCA_006176705.1). Lineage (NCBI taxonomy): Eukaryota > Viridiplantae > Streptophyta > Magnoliopsida > Arecales > Arecaceae > Cocos > Cocos nucifera. The sequence continues at coordinate 123,978 of QRFJ01004625.1, forward strand.
TATGAGATTTTTATGAGAAAGATCTAAGGGTGGTGATATCTAAAAAAATTAATAAAAAAATTCAGAAGGAGAAGGTCTCCTCTAACTTGCTATAATAGAATGTTTCAGGACCATCAACTGTTGACGTCCTGAAGGAGAAGATTTGTCTTCTCCTAGGATTTCTTTCATATGTCATTTTATTTTCTATTTATAGGAGGATCCAAGGATTGGATTCCTCCCTCATTCCTCCTCATCTTCTTCATCTCTTGGATTGTCTAAGAGATCCGAAGAACATATATTTGATTAACCATTAGGAGGGATCCATGAAAAGCTAGCATTTTGAGTAGATCTTCGTTTGACAAACCTCTAATCTATGTTATAGGTTCTTGTGGATCACCTGTAGAGGCCGGATGTATGTGCAGCTCCAAAGGCAACAACGGATTCAACCACAGAGTTCTCAATCAATGCAAAGGTAAGAGATCTGATCTCTTGGTGACCTAGATGTGATTTAGGGTTAGATATAAAATTATTCTAGATTTAGGTATTGATATGATCAATACTACTTATGATTAATTTAATTTTATATTTATATTTGAATCATAATATGTTATAGATTCTTGATGTAGGATTTTGTAATTGATTACAAGCATGTTGTAGATTAAATAGTTTAATCTATGTCTTTCGCTGCTCTATATTTTGAAAAAATTTTGAAATCTACATGAAATCCTGCATGTTCCCTATCATTCTCTTACAGCTCTTGAGATGTCTCCGACCCCCCCCCCCCAACCCCCCCCAACCCCCATTCAAGAGCGACTTCGTGTTATAAAAAGTTGCATGAAAAAAATTTTGTGGAAAGTCGTGTTAAGAGCCAGATCCTTGTTTCATTAGAGACTACTTCGATAGGGGGTACTATTGGCCGATATGTACCACGATTTCATAGAGTATGTCAAGAAATGTGACCACTGTCAGAGAAATGCAAACATACAAAGATAGCCAATCTCCGAGCTTACTCCACTAAATGCACCATGGCCATTCGCGTAGTGAGGAATGGATATACTTGGCCCATTTTTAATGGCATTCGGATAATGAAAGTTCCTCATGGTTGCTATCGACTACTTCACCAAATGGGTCGAGGTCGAACCATTGGCAAAAATTACTGAAGCCAAGGTGTAGGACTTCCTCTGAAAGTCAATCATCTCTCGATTTCAGTCTTGCCCCCAAAACTCTCATAAGTTGATAAGGGCGCAGTTTATCGAGACAGATTTGCCAAATTTTGTGAGGATCTGAACATCTCCCAACATTTTACATCAGTTGTCCACCCACAAACAAATAGAGAAGCCGAAGTAACAAACAAAACCTTACTACAAGGTATCAAAGCAAGACTTGAAAGAGTGAAGGGGACTTGGGTAGCGTGAACTCAATCATGTCTCTGGGCATATTGAACTTATCCAAAGCGTTGCCGAACTATGGGACCCCATTTGTCTTGGCTTTTTAGAATGGAAGTAGTCAATTCCCAATAGACTCAAAACTTTCGTTTAGGTATGAGTCATGGTATTCAATGAGCAGCGAAACTTCAGCCAGACCTCAGGCTAACCTCGATTATTTTAGAAAAAAGATGGAGAAAGCCCAAAGCTTGGAGCGCCAGCTTACAAGCACAAGGTAGCTCGCTTACTACCAATTCAAAAGTTCAAAGGCCAAGATATTCAAAAGTGAGCGACCTGGTACTTCGGCGAACGACCATCTCACAGCCTTAGAATCAAGAAAAACTTGCTCTAAATAGGAAAGGTCCGTATGAAATAGAGGAGGTTATCCAGTCCGAAACTTTTCATTCGAAGGAGCTCGGTGGAACAACTCTTCCACGGCCTTGAAATTCAGAAAACTTGAGAATATACTATCAGTAACTTTCCTTCAATAAAACTTTTCTATTTTAACATCACTACTTCTAATGGGATTGGTGTACAGGATGGAAGCACATATTTCAAAGCAAAATTATGAAATCATACAAACTAAACCCGAACCCTAGGACCACCTTATTTGCAATTAAATCATATAGCATACATTTATAATATAAAAGAAAGTATTGAACATACCCCTTATCGCTAAACCCTGAATTGACCCTAATTACTGGCAGCAGTCCATCAGGGGTTCCACCAGGTGCCCATGTGTTCATCCTCCAACATTGATCCACACGGAGATTTGATCAAGACACTAGCACCTCTGATTTATGTAATTAAAAAATTCTAATAAGAAGAACTTTAATAAATGGCAAGACCTTCCTTAGCATCAACTTTATATTACCTTCCTTGCCTGCCTTACCTTTCTTTCTTTTTCCCTTGTCTTATTAATTTTTCTTCCTAATCTCTTTGTCTTAAGATGACTTCTTCTCCTTATAAGAATAAGATCTGGACAAGAGAAGGAAAAAAAAAAAATTGGACAATAAGAAAATACTTTTCAAAAAGAAAGATAATTTTTTGAACTACAGACTCTCTATGCGCACCCCTATTTATAATGTATGTAGGGGTGTCAACACATTTACTCGCACCCTTTCTGTATTATTATTGATTAGATATTATGTAGCCCTAGAAGCCAGAAAATTGTGCTGACAGCTTGTAATTACACTTCTAAGGGCAAAATAATTTTGGAACTAAAATCATTAAAATCGGATTATTTTTCATCCCATATGTTATTCAGCTGTTCTGTATACATCCTTGAGTTAATGGTGGTAATGATATATTTCATATTTTTCAAGAGTTAAAATTTAAGATCATGAAATAATCATTATTAACGTCATAAAATGCTTCCGACATAAATCATCACGAGGATGGTGATTGATTCCTGAAGGTTGGTGTACAATCACTTCTCTTTAGTAGATGAGTCTGAGTCTATATGTTGGAAGACATCGGGGATGAGGTAAGATACTCGTTAGAGAAATGAGGGATGATAAGCTGGACCACCTCGAATAGTCATTAGGAAAGTCTACCTTCTCATCAATGACTGACTGCAAATGCTGTAGTGGTGTGTCTGTTCTTTGACCTTGAGGTCATATCAGTAGTTCACCTTAGGGTTGTTATAGTTTTGACTACACCATAACTCGATCCCTAGCCATACTCGTGAATCCTGAGGTGTATGTTGGCTATAGCATGTTCCATTGTAGGAACTGGATGCATCAAGATGGAATCCTATCTCTACCTCGGTGGTAGAGGAGCGCCCTATGATGATCATGAGAAATCAAGTTCAGAAGCCATGGCCATGCAGAGTGAAATAATAGAAAGAAGGTTCTATTTAGTTTTCACCAGTCGACTTGAATCGAATGATTACAATCATATGGAGTAGAGACTAAGGGTTTGACGAGTTCACCTAAACCCTAATCTATCGGACTCAAGATAGAAAAACTTAAATCAACAACATTGTAGCTGCACCAAGAGGTTCGGCATCTTCAGCTCTGATGTTCCACATATACTGCTAGGTATCACTGGTGGATTTGGGAGCAATTAGAATGATTAGATGATCGATCATTCTAGCTGTTCGAATCAGAAAGAGTTCTGATCCATCAAAAGAAGTTTCGATGATGTCCATGATAGATATCATGACATATCCTATACATACAGAACTGAACCTAACTGGATCACACAAATAAGGGTTTGAATCTGGTTGATTCATTAATTGAACTAATCTAGTTCAATTGATCTGAATGAGATTCAGTGGTGCAAGGAAATCGTTGCACACTTCGATTGAAACCTTAATGTTCTTCTTTTACTATCATAAATAGTTGTTCTGACTGAGCCCAAAGGAGTATTGTGCTTCAATCAAAGGCCTTCACTTGGTCTAACTTAGGCCTATCTAGGTCAGAAAAGGGTTATTGTCTTATTTTGTAAGATAATACCTATTCATTTTTTGGATTCACCTTTGTCATTTCTCATCCTTTGACTTTGTCAAAAGTTGACCTTTGATTGGTCAAAATTTTGACCATGACACTTTGACTGTGTCCATGTGTTCATCACCTATGGAGAGCTGGTGGGCATGTCCTCTGCTAGAAACCTGCAAGAGGAGGGTGCATGCCACCCTTGGCATGTGCCCAAGTGGAGGCGTCCAGGAGTCCCTTTGGACATAGACTCCATCTCCTTTTTGGGATTTCGATTTAGACTTCTCCTAAGAACCCAGTTTTACTTGATCTTAGATCGCCATCTAAGAAGGAATCCCAAGGGATCTATTTCCCAATCAAACTTAGATCTGGATTTCATAAAGAATTGTGATTGTTGGAAGAAGAGGAGTTGCACATGCAATAGTCGATAATAAGACCCTACGCCCAACTTCAAGAGTATCTAAAATCAATTGACAAATTCTCCATGCCCCAAGATTGTCTCCCTCCTCCCCTCCTTTGCCAAGTCATCTTCTCCCTCTCCTCTCCACACCCAAAAGGTTTGTGATCCAAGTTGGTTGCCAATCCAGATGAGAAGAAAGTGACAGAAAGCTAGAAGGTTGCACTGTTTTGCAAAGGACAACTTTGCTGATCTTGGCAAAAGGTGTTTTGAAGATCCTCCAAATTAGATCTAAATTTAATTTTTGAAGATGTAATAGAGAAGAAGAGGATCTCGAGATTCAGCTTGAGTGGATACCAGTAGAGGCCAGGCACTTGCATGGCTAGATCCAAAACCTTCCACTGCTTATAGGATCATCAACGGATAATAGGATTACCACTTCAAGATAAATAAATTTGATTTTAATTTATCTAAATTTATTTTAATTATTAAAATAATAAGAATTAGATTTGAAATATCTTAGATCTGATCTAGATTAAAAAAAAAAATTTTGAAATCTATCTCTTGATCCGATTAGATCTGAATGAACCTGGTCCAGAAAATCAAGATTTTCCTTTAACTGGTATCAGAGCCAAGGTTCTTAAAGTGTTTAGACTAATTTTAAATTTATTATAATAAAAAAATAAGTAATTTTTCAGATTCAACATAAGATATGATCAGATCTAAAATTAAAAAATATTAAAATTAAATAATTTGGATCTAAGATTAGAAAATATTGCAGACTCCAGTTCTAAAATAAATAGTTCTATAGAATAGTCTTGCATGTTTTTAATTTAATTTGATTAAATCATATTTAGATCTATTATTTACTGCTTTTAATATTAATAACATTAAAAATCATCTAATAAAAAAAAAATAAAATTATAATTTATAACATCATATGGATATGATATGATGCATCTGGACTAGTTGTAGAATAGTTCACAAGTGTCTAGATTAGAGTTTATTTGATAAGATTTAATTTATCTAATTTGAGTATATGATAATATTAGATATGAAACATGCATGATTCAATCTATAGATGTATGCAAAATATGCGTAGGATTAGATCTAATTTGTATATGAATATATGATATAGATCTAAAATAGTTTTTTTAGTATTACATTTCCTAATTTAAGGCGTTCCTTTTTGGCCGTCGGTCATAAGAATGAAGAAAAATTTAAAGGCCCTTCCTCCCATCCGATGGGGTGTCTTATGACGTGTAGGGGTGCTGACGTTCGTCCTTTTAATCAAGAAATCTAAGAACTTTACTTTCTACAAACCTAGATCCGTGAAACCCTAGGATTTATTGTGCATATTTTATTTATGAACCCTACTTAATTAGAAATTTAAGATTATGAAATATTAATTAGATCTAAAATTAAAAAATTTTATAGATCTAAGACATATTCAAATACTGGGTTTGAGCTTGGATAGCTCAATTAGTCTAAGCGGTTATCAAACCGGAATCAAGATTGGTTAAGATGCGGATCAAACAATGCTTAAAAATTGATCAGCCTAATAGGATTAAGTCTGGGTCAAGATCGAGGTCACGATCAAGCAAAGACCTAATTTAGGCTCAGAGGTTAGATGTCTGGATTGTAGGAACCAATTGATTCTGGTCAACCAATTTGGTGTCTAAGTAGTTTGGCACATACGATCGAACTGGTTTTTAATGTGGAGCTACTTCGACCTTGAATTGCATTCTTTTATGAATTTAATGGCATAATCCCTTCATCGGATCTCACTACCTGGCCCATATCTGTTGACACTGTTCTAATCTGAGGTGCGTCAATAATCCGAGCTAACCCATGCCACTAGGTTAGTCATAATTGTTATGACTATGCCAAGTCTAGTTTAATGAGACCTGAATCAATTCTCCCTAAGAAAAGATTAAGTCTGAGGTCTTCCACCATTGTAGATGTGCGGGCCCTTCCCGGGGTTGATTGTTCTCGGCTGGATACAGTGGCTCAGTTGCACCGGAAAGATGCAACCATGTCTATTAGGCATTGGATGCTATGGGCTGGAGGATGAGTTGGGCTCAATATTTCGGATACGGTGAGAGACTCAATTAGGAACCCAGTCTATGCAAATGGTGGGTCTGACTTAACTAAGGAGTGGATCAATATTCCGGATACGGTGAGATTCATGAATTAGAGACCAAGTTTGGGTGCACCATGATTAGAGAATCATTGAACAAGAGTTGTTCACTCATTGGCTAACCCATCACCAATAACTGTTAGGTGAGGTGATGAGTCAGTTGGTGAGACCGCACCACCCACTAGAAATCATTAATCGTGGAGATTTTCGCATCTCTACAGAGGGAGTGTAGGGATCCGAGAAAATAGTGGGAGCTAATTTGTTTAAAAATAAAATCCCTAAACAAATTGGTCAAGTCAAAATTACAGTATCTAACTAGAATCTTTGACTCTCTACAGGAAAATGTCTGCGTCCAACCCATTGGCACGTATCCTAGACACACATAGACTGACTGGACCCAATTATAAAGATTGGCTCAGGAACTACAAAATTGTTTTGGGTTCAGAGAAGTTAACCACATGTTTTGGACCAGGACCCTCCCACCTTACCAGCCCGTCCATCCACTGAACAGAGAGCGTCTCTGGAAAAATGGATTGACGAAGATAATAAGGCCAGATATTACATGTTGGGCTCGATGTCTGATGAGCTCCAGCGCCAACATGAAGATATCGGGACTGCTCGCCAAATGTTGGCTCACCTGCAGGAGATGTTTGGTGAACAGAGTCGCGCAGCCAAATATCAAGTCACGAAATGACTTTTTAAGGCTAAGATGCGTGATGGGCAGTCAGTCCAAGATCACTGTCTGACAATGATCAAGGACATGGAAGAGCTTGAGAAGCTCGGTGTGAAGTTGGACTTGGATCTGCAGAACGATATTATTCTGCAATCCTTGACTGATGCATATGGGCAATTCATCATGAATTACCACATGCATAAACTTCAAAATTCCTTGGCCGAGTTAATGAATATGCTGGTTACCGCTGAGCTTTCTATGAAAGGTTCTAAAGGCTCAGTTCTTGCTATGGAACGGACTTCTTCCAAAAGAAAGTCTTATGGAAAGAAAAAGAAGTCTGTGAAAAAGCAAAAGGTGGAAGGATCAAAGAAGAAGAAGGCAGAACCGAAGAAGAAGGTCGATGGCAAAGGAAAGTGTTTCCATTGCAACAGCGACGGCCATTGGAAGCGGAACTGCCCTACTTACCTGGCCACCCTGAAGAACAAGAAGGAAGGTCCTTCTGGAGGTATGCTCGTTATTGAGTCTAACCTTACGGTTTCTTCTGCATCCAGTTGGGTGCTTGACTCTGGTTCTAGTGCTCATCTGTGCACTTCTATGCAGGGTCTTGAGGATAGCAGGAGGCTGAGGGATGGAGACATGATCCTACGCATCGGTAATGGAGCAAGAGTTGCTGCAGTAGCCGTGGGAACATACCCTCTTCGATTACCATCTGGTTTAGACTTAGTTTTGAAAGACTGTTATTATGTGCCTGCAGCTAGCAGGAATTTGATTTCTGTTTCATGCTTAGCACAAGAAGGTTATGTGATTCACCTTCTTTAAGGACCATTGTAACATTCTTTATGAAAGAAATAAAATTGCAAATGGTTTCCTTATTAATGGTCTTTATCAGCTACATATTGATGTACCTATTCTAACTATCGAGCAAAACGTGAATGCCAAACGACCTAGGGATAGTCCAAACGACAGATATCTATGGCACCTGAGATTAGGTCATATAGCAGAAGATAGGATTCAACAAATTGGAGAAAAATGGGCTATTGAGTCCATTGACTTTTGAGTCATATCCAACTTGTGAATCTTGTCTTCAAGGCAAAATGACTAAACTCCCTTTTGTTGGACATGGGGAGAGGGCCACAGATCTCCTTGCCCTAGTACATACTGATGTGTGCGGCCCATTTGATGTGCCGGCTAGAGGCAATTTTGTCTACTTCATTACCTTTACCGATGATCTGTCTAGGTATGGGTATGTGTATCTTATGAGACATAAGTCTGAAGCTTTTGAAAAGTTCAAAGAATTCAGACATGAAGTAGAAAAACAAACTGGAAAACCCATTAAGGTTCTTCGATCAGATCGAGGAGGTGAATACCTTAGCCGGAGAATTCCTAGACTATCTCTTAAGGAAAATGGCATAGTCTCTCAATGGACTCCACCAGGAACACCTCAACTCAACGGGGTTTCAGAATGGAGAAATCGGACTCTATTGGATATGGTTCGATCCATGATGAGCTTCACAGACCTCCCTGATTTTCTTTGGGGACATTCATTATTAACTTCAATCTATCTACTGAATAGGGTTCCCTCTAAAACCGTTCCTACCACACCGTATGAGATATGGCACGGTAAGAAACCAAGTCTGAGTCATCTCAGAATTTGGGGTTGTCCGGCTCATGTCAAAAGACAACAAGCGGACAAGTTAGAGTTTAGGTCCTTTCAGAGCTCGATTCATAGGATATCCTAAAGAGTCATTAGGATACTATTTCTACATTCCAGAAGACCACAATGTGATTGTGAGTCGACATGCCATCTTTCTTGAAAAATAGTTTATTCAAGATAGCGGCATTGGAAAGCAGATTAAGCTTGATGAGAAAGTCTCACAAGTACAACGAGCTAAGGACCAAGTGGAACCAAATCAGGTTGAGCCAATAAGAACACTACCTCCTCCACCTCGTAGATCGGAAAGAGTTTTCCGTCCCCCTGAAAGATACTTAGGTATTATTTCAGAGGAAGTAGAGGAAAATGTTCCTCATAGGTAATGGTGCTCATGGTGATGATCCCAAAACCTACAACGAGGCGATATCAGATATCGACTCCGAGAAATGGCTAGAGGCAATGCAGTCAGAAATTGACTCGATGCACTCAAACCAAGTCTGGACCTTGGTAGATCCACCAGAAGGTATAGTACCTATTGGGTGTAAATGGATCTTCAAGAGAAAGATTGGTGCAGATGGGAATGTGGAGACATTCAAGGCTAGACTAGTGGCAAAAGGTTATAGTCAACGCGAAGGCATTGACTATCAGGATACCTTTTCCCCAGTAGCTATGCTAAAATCCATCCGCACATTGCTTGCCGTTGCAGCCTATTTCGATTATGAAATATGGCAAATGGACGTGAAAATGGCATTCCTTAAATGGATATCTTGAGGAAGATATCTATATGGAACAGCCGCTAGGTTTCACATCCAGTGATACTGATCACAAGGTTTGCAAGCTGCAAAGGTCCATATATGGACTTAAGCAAGCATCTCGGAGCTGGAACACTCGTTTCAATGATGTGATCAAAAAGTTTGGTTTCATCAAAAATGAAGAGGAACCATGTGTTTTCAAAAAAGGTCAGTGGGAGCGCTGTTGTCTTCCTCGTATTGTACGTGGATGACATCCTCCTTATTGGGAATGATATTCCCATGTTGACATCAGTCAAAAGATATGGTTGTCCAAGGAATTCTCCATGAAAGACCTAGGTGAAGCATCCTTTATTCTAGGAATTAAGGTCTATAGGGATAGACCGAATAGGATGCTAGGACTTTCACAGAAGATGTACATAGAGGAAAGTACTAAAGAGGTTTAGTATGGAAAACTCTAAGAGGGGATTAATACCCTTCAGACATGGTATTCATCTTTCCAAGAAGATGTGCCCTAGCACACCTGAGGAAATAGAACGCATGAGCAAGATCCCTTATGCTTCTGCAATAGGGAGCCTCATGTATGCCATGCTATGTACACGACCTGATATAGCCCATGCTGTGAGTGTCACAAGCAGATATCAGTCAAATCCAGGTGAAGAACACTGGACTTCTGTGAAATGTATCCTTAAGTACTTGAGAAGAACTAAGGATATGATGTTGGTCTTTGGTAACGGAGAACTCCAAGTCCAGGGATACACAGACTCGGATTTCATGTCCGATATAGATGATCGAAAGTCGACATCTGGAGTCTGTTTGTGTGCAATGGTGGTGCTGTCAGCTGGAAGAGTTCCAAGCAAACTGTGATAGCAGATTCCACCATGGAAGCAGAATATATCGCTGCATCAGAGGCTGCGAAGGAAGCATTCTGGTACAAGAAGTTTGCTGCAGAAATTGGAGTAATGCCATCAGATGCCATTCCTCTTATACTGCGACAACAATGGCGCCATAGCCCTTGCTAAGGAGCCAAGGTCTCACCAGAAATCCAAGCACATTGAGCGGCGATACCACCTCATCCGCGATTACCTTCGAGAAAGGGTTACGTCGAGGTCAAGAGAGTCAACTCCGCAGATAATGTGGCAGACCCACTTACAAAGCCGTTGGGCCAGCAGAAGATCGAAGCCCACCTTGAGAAGATGGGACTTAGACTTGTAGCCAATTGGCTTTAGGACAAGTGGGAGATTGTTAGATATATGTGCCCTAGAAGCCAGAATTGGCTGACACTTGTAATACACTTCTAGGGGCAAAATTATAATTTTGACTAAAATCAATAAAATGGGTTATTTTCTATCACATATGTGTATTTAGTGTCTGTGATACATCCTTTGAGTTAATGGTAATGATAATTCATATTTTCAAGAGTTGAAAATTTAAGACATGAATAATCATTATTAACTCATAAAATGCTCCCGACCATAGGATCATCACGAGGATGGTGATTGATCCGGAAAGGTTGGTGTACAATCGCTTCTCTTTAGTAGATGAGTCTTGAGTCTACGGTGTGGAGACACCGGAGCGAGAGTACAGGTACTCGTTAGAGAACGAGGGCACTGAGCGTGACCACCTCGAGTAGTCATTAGGGAAGTCTACCTTCTCGTCAATGACTGACTCGATGCTGCAGTAGTGTGTCTGGTTCTTTGACCTGAGGATGCATCGGATAGTTCACCTTGAGGGTGTTATAGTTTGACTACACCATAACTCGATCTCCTAGCCATACGGAATCCTGAGGTGTATGTTGGCTATAGCATGTTCATTGTAGGAACTGGATCGCATCAAGATGGAATCTATCTACCTCGGTGGTAGAGGAGCAGCCCTATGATGATCATGAGAATCAAGTTCAGAAGCCCATGGCCATGGCAGAGTGAAATAATAGAAAGAGTTTCTATTTAGGTTTTCTCATCGGACTTGAATCGAATGATTATATCATATGATAGAGACTAGGGTTTGACGAGTTCACCTAAACCCTAATCTAATCGGAGCTCAAGATAGAAAAACTTAATCATATAGGTAGCTACTAATCATATAGTGAGAAGTACTTGGAAACTATTTTATTAAAATATTTTTTTATATGAAGAAACATATAGTTATCCTACACAAGCCCATAAAAAGTAGACTTTTCTTTGATTAGTAGAAAAAAATTAGAAATGCTCAAAGAAAAAACTTTTTGTGTTTTAGACTTAACTCTTTATTGGGTTTTCTTCATACTTGATTCCTTAATATCTCATAGATTCTCTGATCTGTGCATCAATTTTCTTTTAAAAATGCTTAGTTTAATTTAATTCTTAAGCGTAATCAGGTGTCTAAATACTAAATACTAACTTTTTCTGAGGACTTAAAATTTTAAAATTTTTATTTTTTTTTCTTCCAACTTAATCGACATTGTCCTCAATGGAGAAGAAAAAATAAAGAGTGTAATAAAGAACATGAAAGAATACACTTGACTCAATGTATATGGTCCAGTATATACCTTTGAAAATTTAAGCTCTCCCTTCAACTTATTCAAATTGTCCTAAAAAAAATCAACTAAAAAGATAAATTAGACTAAAGAAAACTAAATATTGGGTTGCCTTCCAACAAGCACTAAGTTTACTGTCTTCAGCCAGACACAATGCAACTTACTATCCTGTGTCAAATACTAGATTGACAAATTCTAATAATTTTGGATTGCTAATCTCAAAAAGTTGATTTATAATCCTATTATTAAGATAATCATTATTAATTTTAGGAACATAATTTGTGAGCACATTCTCAGACCCATGTTTATTAAGAATTTTTCCTATTTGTTCTTCTAAAATGCTCATAAATTGAGTTTTTGTATTAAGAGTTAGGTTTGATGTGATGGGTACTGGAAGGATGACTAAAGGTGGTTTTAATTCTGGAGGTAAATTAATATGATCTTGTTTAAATAACTCCATTGACTCTTGATAAGTGGTAAAAATATACTAATAAAAGTATTAAATTATAAAATAAATTAATCTATTTTCTTTAAAAATTGATTCTTTTGTTAATTTTATATAGGAAAGAAGGCCACCAATATGAAGATCTTATTTTTCTGATTCAGATGAAATAAATTTCAGGCAAAATGGACTTCAAACAAGTCCAAAATTGAATTTCAAAAAAAAAAAAAAAGCTGATCTGGTTCAAACCGGTTCAGAAAAATTGGCTCAGCAAACCACCCGATCCGACCGCACCCAGTAGACGGACCCACTGATGCAATGCTGACGTTAGCATTTTTTTGTGGTACACGATAGACCATTTAGAGGGCATTTCGAGGATTTCACATGGAGAAGCATGCTCCGATTGGCTAAAGAATGCGGTGGTCCATGCAACACCAGGCTCGCGCATGGTCTACAGAGAATAATTTGGAAATCCTGTCTGATCCAACGGGCACCTTTCACTGGGATTTGATTGGATGGTCGAAATGCATGCATAAACGAATGGCAGATGCAGCTCCCAATCGAGATCCAATGGCTAAGATTCATCCCAACTTTAAAACTAAGAATCAGAGGCTTCTCTGTGCATGATCTGACAGCCCAGATTTGATCTTCAAGGCTGATCCGACGGTCCAAATGAATTTTGACTTGATTTGGAATTTTAAGATGATTTTTGAGTGATTTTTGGATCGTTTGATTGACATCCAACAGTTAGAATTGATCCAGGACTCGTTTTGAGTTATTTTGAGAGTTTTAAACCTGATTTCAATAGGATTTTGGTGGGAAGATCACTCAGATTATTTAAAGGCCTGCTGTTGCCGAAGAAAAGAGAGTGAGAGAAAAAAAAGATATAGAGGGTTTTGGGAAGAAAATTTTAAGAGAAAGAAGAGAGACAGAAAGAGAAGAGTGAGGCAGAGAGAATTTTGAATAGAGATTTTTGAGAGAGAGAAAAGGAAGGTTTTTTTTAATTTTTTTTCTTTTCTTCTTTCGACAATCAGAATATCGATCAAAGGGCTTCTCTTCTTCTTCATCAAGTTTTCCACACCAAAAGCAACGGACAACCAATTTTAGCAATCAAACAGTCTAATTTTTTTATGCTTTTTATTTTATTTGCTATTTTTGAACTTGTTATCATGAGCTAAATTTTTTTTTACTAAGGCTAAGGTGTAGCCACTCTTTTGATGCAATATTCAGTATGATTTACTTTTAATTTTTAATTTTATTCATGAGGAGTATATAAATTTGATCTTAATATTTTTAGATTATTAGCCACCTTCTAATTGATCTGATGAACATAGATGTTACGGACCAAGTACATCTATGTTATTGCTTCTTGATTATATACCTTGTATTATGAATCAAATTAGAATTCATATGCATGCAAAATTTTAGTGCGCTTTGGACGCAGCGTATTTTAATTAGAGGGTTTCACAAAACCTTAATGCATTAATATTTATTTAAATTACACCTGGACCAAAGGATAATTAATAAATATTAATAGTTTTGCTATGCCTGGACCAAAGGATAGTGAATAAATTAGGAGACTCCACCGTCACATGAAATAAAATTAATCTAAAAATCTGAATATTGTATTGACTGAGTTGGTGAACCGATTGCCTTAGTAATCCATTGCTCTTGAAGTTTAAAACCCTAATAATTTACACTCTCTCTATTTAATTAAAAACTTTTAATTATTTTTTTATTTTTTCTTTAATTTCTTATTCTCATAAATCGATCTTCTAAATAAAGCATAGGAAAGAGCTTTTCAGTACTTATTTTCCAATCCTCTAGGGATGATACTCTACTCATTCACTTTATTACTTGATCGACTGGTGCACTTGCCATAGCTATAAATTAGCACGCATCAAGTTTTTGGCACCGTTGCCGGGGATTGTGTCTAAAATAATATTAAAATTTTGATCCTAGCTTTACTTTAGAAATTTATTTTTAATTTTTATTATTTTTAAAAAAAAAATTTTTCAGTGCATGACACGTACTGGACATAGTAACTTACTACCTTTAGATCCAGAAATTGAAAGAACCATTAGAAGACTACAACAAGAGAGAAACATGGCAGCTGAAGATCCTAACGACATCAATCTAGGATTGGATATGGCGACTGAAGGACAGCATGAAGCTATTCGACCAGTACATCATCCATTAAATGATTACATCACACCATCTATAGCCGATGCAGCTTCGAGCATCAGGAGACCGCCTGTACGAGCAAACAACTTCGAAATAAAATCGACGATGATCCAGATGATTCAATCAACTGTCCAATTCAGTGGACACATGCATGATGATCCGAATGCCCATATTTCTAATTTTCTTGAACTTTGTGATACTTTTAAAATTAATGGGGTGTCGGATGATGCTATTAGATTAAGGTTATTTCCTTTCTCTTTATGGGATAAAGCTAAAAAGTTGGCTTCATTCTCTTCCTACAGGTTCTATCACAACTTGGGATGTCCTAGCCCAAAAATTCTTAGCCAAGTACTTTCCACCTTCCAAGACTGCCTAAGATGCGCAACGATATCACTTCTTTTATGCAGATGGACATGGAGACACTATATGAGGCTTGGGAGCATTTCAAGGAACTGCTGAGGAGATGTCCACATCATCAACTATCCGTATGGCTTCAGGTACAAACTTTCTATAATGGTTTATCTCCTACTAATCGATTCTATGATTGATGCAGCAGCAGGAGGAACCATTAATCAAAAAATGGAGGAAGAAGCCTTCGATCTGATCGATGAGATGGCATCAAATAGCTATCAATGGCAGACAGAATGCATGATGCCAAAAAGACTAGCAGCTGTGCAGGGAGTAGATTGTGTGCCAACCTTACTAGCTGAAATTGCAGCCCTTAGAGCCGAAGTCAACAACTTAAAGGGAACAGCTATGCATGTTCAGAGCATTACTTGTGACCTATGTGGAGGAGGACACGATACGAGCAATTGCCAGACAGGTAATCCTTTTGCTAAAACAACTGATACAGCTAATTATATTGGTAATTTTTTTAGGCCGCAACAAAACAATCCCTACTCCAACACATACAATCAAGGGTGGAGGCAGCACCCAAATTTCTCATGGAGCAATCAAAATGCAGCACAACAGCCACCCCCGGGATTCCAAGTACCTGAAAAGAAGTCCAACATGGAAGAGCTGATGGTCAAATTTATGCAAAACCAAGAAGCAACTATAAAAAATTTGGAAGCCAAACTTAGGCAGGACCAAACAGCAGCAATTCGAAACTTGGAGATGCAAATAGGTCAAATGGCTAAGATAATCTCCGAGAGACCTCAAGGATCCTTGCCAAGCAATACGGAGACAAATCCAAGGGAGCAAGTCAATGCTATCACCCTAAGAAGTGGTACAAAGCTGGAGGAGCCACATCAGAAGAAAGAGACTGAAGAGCCAACTACAAATAAGGAACCATCAACTAAAATTCGTCAGTCACCAAAACAACCAGCAGATGGATGGTCTCCAGGTATACGGTTTGCTGATCCAAATGTGAAGCCCTACGTGCCGCCACTACCATTCCCAGAGAGACAAATACAGCATCCAGATAAGGAAATTTTCTAACTTTTTCAAAATTTTAAAGAATTTACATATTAATATTCCTTTTGTAGATGCTATTACTCAAATGCCCAGGTATGCCAAGTTTCTCAAAGAAATCTTAACAAATAAGAAAAAGCTGAAGGAGCATGAGAGAATAAATTTGAATGAAGAATGCTCAGCAATACTTCAAAATAAATTACCACAGAAGCTAAAAGATCCAGGGAGTTTTACTATCCCCTGCATTATTGGTGATTGTAGTTTTGATAAAGTTTTATGTGATTTAGGAGCAAGCATTAATCTCATGCCTTTTTCTATTTTCAGGAAGCTGGGTCTAGGAGAACCAAAGCCTACCACTATTACTCTTCAATTAGCCGATAGATCCATTAAATATCCAAGAGGTATAGTGGAGGATGTCTTGGTAAAGGTAAACAAGTTTATTTTTCCTGTTGATTTTATTGTTCTTGATATGGAAGAAGATTATGATGTACCCCTTATTTTAGGGAGACCCTTTTTAGCTACTGGAGGAGCTTTAATAGATGTTCAACAAGAAAAATTAATTCTTAGAGTCCAAGATGAACAAGTTACTTTTAATGTTTTCAAAGATACTAAACATCCTGATGATAATCAAACTTATTTTCTAATTGATATTATTGACAATCCATTATATGAGAATTCTGTAGAAAATAGGTTTGAGACTATAAAAGCGAGCAATGTCAAATTGAAAGAGGACTCGATCAAACATGAAAGTATTCCAATTGAAGTGGCACCAGATTGATCCACTTTAGAACTCAAAGAAAGTCAAGCTGAAGACTATAAATCAGAACTACTAGATAGGTTGTTTCTTTTCTTTTTAGTTTTGATCATTTTTTTTTCTTTTATTTTTTAGTAATTTATTGTTGCTCTTTTACTGCTCTGGTGTGTATTTTCAATTTTGCAGAAAAATCAATGAGAAGCTCAAGCAAAATTTCAAAGCTCCAAAGAACCAGACTGAACCAAATCAGGTGTATTCCTTCCTATCCTTTATTGCATCCTTTATTTTTCTTTCTCCTTTAAGACAATGTAGAATAAGTTATAAAAAAAAAAAAAATCATGTGTCAAGAAGAAAATCTTGAGCAAGATAAACTGGATAAGTGATAAAAGATAGAATTATTTGCTAATGAATGTAATGAGTTAAAGAAGTAGATTAGTTGGTCAACTTTTAGCAGCCTACTTAGGTCATTAAAAGATTATTAGCACTTTTTAATTGCACATGCACACTAACAAGGCAAAGTAGGTATTGATTATAAGGCCAACTGAGGATTCAATTATCACTAAAAATTGGATAATTAATATACATTCTAATCAAAGAAACTTGAATTTAAGGAAAGAGCTACCTGCCTATAAATAAAGTGCAAAAGATAGAGTATATGTGGATTGCCCAAAGCCTAGTAACTGGTCTCTGCACCTAGGTCAAGTGTGAAAATTCACGTAAAATGGTGAAGGAAAGGCCAGGATGCTCAGCACAAAAAAAAAAAAAAAAAAAAGAAAAGGCAGTGTGAAAGCTACCTTAATTCATGAGTATAAAATTGAGAATGTATAGAAAATTGACCAAAATAGGTGATAAGAGAGGATACTTTTGTTCTTTTAATTTAATACTGAAATGCTAAAGTTAGTCATCACGAACACAAGTGCTATAGATCTTTGATGTACTCTAAGAAAGTTTTTAATTGTATTGACTGAAAAATTTGCTTCTGAAGCTCAATGCTTAGTTAGCAGTATTTTCTAAACTTTTTGACCTTTAATCCTAGATTTTATCTTTGTGATGGATAATCTTATTGAAATATGGTATTAAATAAAACATTGCTAAGGGACTAGCAATGACTAAGTTGGGGGGTGTGATAAGTGGTAAAAATATACTAATAAAAGTATTAAATTATAAAATAAATTAATCTATTTTATTAGAAATTGATACTTTTATTAATCTTATGTAGGAAAGAAGGCCACCAATGTGAAGATCTTATTTTTCTGGTTCAGATGAAAATAAATTTCAGGCAAAACGGACTTCAAACGAGCCCAGAATTGAATTTCAAAAAAAAAAAAAAAAAACGCGACGTCAGACCGATGTGACGGCTGATTTTTTTGCGTGGACCATCTGAAGGGCATTTCGGAATTTCACAGAAGAAGCGCTCTGATTGGCTGAAGAATGCGGCGGTCCATGCAACACCGGGCTCGCGCATGGTCCACGGAGGGCAATTTGGAAATTCTTGGCTGATCCAACGGGCGGTTTTCACTGAAGCTTGATCGGACGGCCGAAATGAAGGCGCTGATGGATGGCATCCATCGCAGCTCCCGATCGAGATCCAACATGGCTGAGATTCATCCCGACGTTAAACTAAGATCAGAAGGCTTCTTTGCGTGATCGGACGGCCCAGATTTGATCTCCAAGTTGATCCAATGGCTGAAATTAAATTCCGACTTGATCTGGGTTATTTTAAGAGGGATTTTTGAGTAATTTTTGGACCGTTTGATCAACATCCAACGGTCAGAATTATCCAGATCCTAATTTGAGTTATTTTGAGAGTTTTAAACCTAATTTCAATAGGATTTTGGAGAATCAAATTATTTAAAGGCTTGCTGTTGCCGAAGAAAAGAGAGGAGTGAGAGAAAAAAAAAGATATAGAGGGTTTTAGAAAGAGAATTTTAAGAGAGAGAAGAGAGACAAAAAGAGAAGAGAGAGGTAGAGAGAGTTTTGAATAGAGATTTTTTAGAGAGAGAAAAAGAAGGTTTTTTTTATTTTTTTTCTTCTTTCAACAATCAGAACAATGATCAAAGGGCTTCTCTTCTTCTTCATCAAGTTTTCCACACCAAAAGCAACGGACAACCAATTTCAGCAATCAAATAGTCTAATTTTTTTATGCTTTTTATTTTATTTGCTGTTTTTAAACTTGTTATCATGAGTTAAATTTTCTTTTACTAAGGCTAAGGTGTAGCCACTCTTTTGATGCAATATTCAGTATAATTTATTTTTAATTTTAAATTTTATTCATGAGGAGTATATAAATCTGATCTTAATGCTTTTAGATTACTAGCCATCTTCTAATTGACCTGATGAACATAGATGTTACGGACCAAGTACATCTATGTTAATTGCTTCTTGATTATATACCTTGTATTATGAATCAAATTAGAATTCATATGCATGCAAAAATTTTAGTGCGCTTTGGACGCAGCGTATTTTAATTAGAGGGTTTCACAAAACCTAATGCATTAATATTTATTTAAATTACACCTGGACCAAAGGATAATTAATAAATATTAATAGTTTTGCTATGCCTGGACCAAAGGATAGTGAATAAATTAGGAGACTCCACCGTCACATGAAATAAAATTAATCTAAAAATCTGAATATTGTATTGACTGAGTTGGTGAACCGATTGCCTTAGTAATCCATTGCTCTTAAGTTTAAAACCCTAATAATTACACTCTCTCTATTTCCTTAAAAATTTTTAATTATTTCTTTGTTTTGTTCTTTAATTTCTTATTCTCATAAATCGGTCTTCTAAATAAAGCGTAGGAAAGAGCTTTTCAGTACTTATTTTCCAATCCTCTAGGGATGATACTCTACTCATTTACTTTATTACTTGATCGACTGGTGTACTTGCCATAGCTATAGATTAGCATGCATCATATTTTTGGCACCGTTGCTGGAGATTGTGTCTAAAATAATATTAAAATTTTGATCCTAGCTTTACTTTAGAATTTTTTTTTTAATTTTTATTATTTTTTAAAAAAATTTATTCAGTGCATGTCACGTACTGGACATAGTAACTTACTACCTTTAGATCCAGAAATTGAAAGGATCATTAGAAGACTACAATAAGAAAGAAATATGGCAGCTGAAGATCCTAACAACATCAATCTAGGATTGGATATGGCGACCGAAGGACAGCATAAAGCTATTCGACTAGTACATCATCCATTAAATGATTACATCACACCATTTGTAGCCGATGCGACTTCGAATATCAGGAGACCACCTATACGAGCAAACAACTTCGAAATAAAATTGGTGATGATCCAGATGATTCAATCAATTCAGTGGACACATGCATGATGATCCGAATGCCCATATTTCTAACTTTCTTGAACTTTGTGATACTTTTAAAATTAATGGGGTGTCGAATGATGCTATTAGATTAAGGTTATTTTCTTTCTCTTTATGGGATAAAGCTAAAAGTTGGCTTCATTCTCTTCCTATAGGTTCTATCACAACTTGGGATATCCTAGCCCAAAAATTTTTAGCCAAGTACTTTCCACCTTCTAAGACTGCCAAGATGCGCAACAATATCACTTCTTTTATACAGATGGATATGGAGACACTATATGAGGCTTGGGAGCATTTCAAAAAACTGCTGAGGAGATGTCCACATCATCAACTACCCATATGGCTTTAGGTACAAATTTTCTATAATGGTTTATCTCTTACTAATCGTTCTATGATTGATGCAGCAATAGGAGGAACCATTAATCAAAAAATGGAGGAAGAAGCTTTCGACCTAATCGACGAGATGGCATCAAATAGCTATCAGTGGCAAACAGAATGCATGATGCCAAAAAGACCAGTAGTTGTGTAGGGAGTAGATGTGTGCCAACCTTACTAGTTGAAATTGCAGCCCTTAGAGTCGAAGTCAACAACTTGAAGGAAATAGCTATGCATATTCAGAGCATCACCTATGACCTATGTGAAGGAGGACACAATACGAGTAATTGCCAGATAGGCAATCTTTTTGCTAAAGCAACTGATATAGCTAATTATGTTGGTAATTTTTTTAGGCCGCAATAAAACAATCTCTACTCCAACACATACAATCAAGGGTAGAGGCAGCATCCAAATTTCTCGTGGAGTAATCAAAATGCAGCACAACAGCCACCCTCGAAATTCCAAGTACTTGAAAAGAAGTAAAATATGGCAGAGCTGATGGTCAAATTTATGCAAAACCAAGAAGCAACTATAAAAAATTTAGAAGCCAAACTTAGACAGGACCAAGCAGCAGCAATTCGAAACTTGGGGATGTAAATAGGTCAAATGGCTGAGATAATCTTCGAGAGACCTCAGAGATCCTTGCCCAACAACATGGAGACCAATCCAAGGGAGTAAGTCAATGCTATCATCCTAAGAAGTGGTACAAAGCTGGAGGAACTACATCAAAAGAAAGAGACTGAAGAGCTAACTATAAATAAGGAACCATCAACTAAAATTCATCAGTCACCAAAACAACCAGCGGATGGATGGTCTCCAGATATACAGTTTGCCGATCCAAATGTGAAGCCCTACGTGCCGCCACTACCATTCCCAGAGAGACAAATATAGTATCTAAATAAGGAATTTTCTAACTTTTCAAAATTTTAAAAAATTTACATATTAATATTCCTTTTGTAGATGCTATTACTCAAATGCCCAAGTATGCCAAGTTTCTCAAAAAAATCCTAACAAATAAGAAAAAGCTGAAGGAGCATGAGAGAATAAATTTGAATGAAGAATGCTCAGCAATACTTCAAAATAAATTACCACAGAAGCTAAAAGATCCAGAGAGTTTTACTATCCCTTGTATTATTGGTGATTGTAGTTTTGATAAAGTTTTATGTGATTTAGGAGCAAGTATTAATCTCATGCCTTTTTCTATTTTCAGGAAGCTGGGTCTAGGAGAACCGAAGCCTACCATTATTACTCTTCAATTAGCCAATAGATCCATTAAATATCCAAGAGGTATAGTGGAGGATGTCTTGGTAAAGGTAAACAAGTTTATTTTTCTGTTGATTTTATTGTTCTTGACATGGAAGAAGATTATGATGTTCCCCTTATTTTAGAAAGATGCTTTTTAGCTACTGGAAGAGCTTTAATAGATGTTCAATAGGAAAAATTAATTATTAGAATCCAAGATGAATAAGTTACTTTTAATATTTTCAAAGATATTAAACATCCTAATGATAATCAAACTTGTTTTCTAATTAATATTATTGATAATTTAGTATATGAGAATTTTATAGAAAATAGGTTTGAGACTATAAAAGCTAGCAATATCCAATTGAAAAAGGGCTCGACCAAACATGAAAGTATTCTAATTGAAGTATTACTAGATTGATTCAACTCAGAACTCAAAGAAAGTCAAGCTGAAGACTATAAATCAAAACTACTAAATAGGTTATTTCTTTTCTTTTTTTAGTTTTGATCATTTTTCTTTTTTTTATTTTTTAGTAATTTATTGTTGCTCTTTTACTATTTTGGTGTGTATTTTTAATTTTACAAAAAAAAATCAATAAGAGTTCAAGCAAAATTTCAAAGCTCCAAAGAATCAAATCGAACCAAATCAGGTGTATTCCTTCCTATCCTTTATTGCATCCTTTATTTTTCTTTCTCCATTAAGACAATGTAGAGATAAATTTAAAATAAAAATTAAACCATGTGTCAAGAAGAAAATATTGAGCAAGATAGACTGGACAAGTGATAAAAGATAGAAATATCTGCTAATAAATGTAACGAATTAAAGAAGTAGATTAGTTCATCAGATCTTTAACAGCCTACATAGATCATTAAAAGACTATTAGCACTTCTAATTGCACATGCATACTAACAAGAAAAAGTAGGTATTGATTATAAGGCTAACGGAGGATTCAATTATCACTGAAAATTGGTAATTGATATACATTCTAATCAAAGAAACTTGAATTTAAGGAAAGAGCTATTAGATATGTGTGCCCTAGAAGCTAGAATTGGCTAACACTTGTAATACACTTCTAGGGGTAAAATTATAATTTTGATTAAAAATAATAAAATGGATTATTTTCTATCACATATATATATTTAGTGTTTGTGATACATCCCTTAAGTTAATGGTAATAATAATTCTTATTTTCAAAAGTTGAAAATTTAAGACAAGAATCTTCATTATTAACTCATAAAATGCTCCTAACCGTAGGATCATCATGAAGATGGTGATTGATCCGAAAGGTTAGTGTACAATCGCTTCTTTATAGTAGATGATGAAGGAAAATCCTGATTTTCTGGGATCAAATTCGTTCAGATCTGATTGGATCAAGATGCATATTTTAAAAATCACCTCTTAGATTCTAATTAGATCTGACACTTTTTAGATCTGATTTATGATCTGATAAAAGAAAAATAAAACTAAATTAATTCTAAATTAATTTTACTTTGATTCTAGGTAATCTGATTATCCGTTGATGATCCTACCGAAGTCCTAAGGTTCTAGATCTAGCCACGCAAGCGCCTGGCCTCTACTGGTATCCACTCAGACTGGATCTGGAGATCTTTCCCTTCTCTTTCTTTTCTCCAAAAATTAAATCTGGATCTAATTTATAGAATCTTCAAAACTTCTTCTGAAGATCACCCATCATCTCTGCAGTAGTGCTGCCTTCTTTCTTTTTCGTCAGCCTTTCCTTGCCTAACTCGCACTAATCTGAAGGCCCAACTTTCTTGGGCGTGGAGAAGAGAGAGAGGGTTAGATGGTGGCATGGAGAAGGGAGAGGGGTAGCCTTGGGGCATGGCTTGGAAGAGGAGTTCTCAAAAGTGGGCACAGATAGGGTCTTTTTATAGACTATGCTGCGCCATGCAGTGCTGCATCACCCCAGCCAATCACGTTGCTTCATGCAATCAGATCTAAATCTGATTGATGGAATGACATCACCTGATTCAATCAGATGAGAGACCCATAGGTTCATTCTTAGATGGCACCTAAGACTGGTCAAAGTAGATACCCAAGGACCACCTAAGTAGAAATCAAGAAGCAATCTGGAGTCCCATCCATATGGGACTCCAGCATCCCCATCCATGGGCGCACGCCATCCTAGGCATGTGCCCCCTTCTTTCTAATTTCTAGAGAGGGGACAAGCCCCTATCTATTCTCTAATAAGTGCATGACACATGGGCAATGTCCAAGGGTCAAAGGTCAACATTTGACTAAGTCAAAGTACAAGAATTAGCAGGTGATAGAAAATGGTAGGTGTTGTCTCAAATTTATCTCATAAATTAAGACAATCCTTTTTTGACTTGAATAAGCTTCAGTTAGATCAGGTAAAGGTACCTAAGTGAGCACAAACTCATTTGGCTCAGTCGAGATAACTTTTATGATAGAAAAAGAAGAATGTTAGGCTCAATCGTGTGCTAGCATGATTTTCTTGAACCTAATTGAATCTTATTCAAATCAATTGAATTGGGTTAGTCCAATTGATGATATCCAGATCCAAACCCTTATTTGTATGATCTAGTTAGGTTTAGTTTTGTATGGTAATAGGATATATCATGATCTCCATCATCGACATCATCAAAACTCTCTTTCGATGGATCAGAACTCTTCTGATTCAGATAACTTAGAATGATCGATCATCTAAATCATTCTAATTGCTCCCAAAATCCACCAGTGACACCTAGCAGCATATGGTGGCAACCCATCAAAACTAAAAATGAACCTCTTAGTGCAGCTACTTATGTATGATTAAGTTCTTCTATCTTGAGCCCCGATCAGATTAGGGTTAAGGTGAACTCGTCAAACCCTAATTTCTATCATATGATTTAATCATTCGATTCAAGTCCGATGTGAAAATCTTAATAGAAACTCTTTCTATTATTTCACTCTCTGCCATGGCCATGGGCTTATGGACTTGATTCTCATGATCATCATAGGGCTGCTCCTCATCCACCGAGGTAGATAGATTCCATCTTGGTGCAATCCAATTCCTACAATGAACATGCTATAGCCAACATACACCTTAGGGTTCTGAATGGCTAGGAGACCGAGTCATGGTGTAGTCAAACTATAACACCCTCAAGGTGAACTACCGATGCACCTCAGGTCAAAGAACCAGATACACCACTGCAGCATCGAGTCAATCATCGACGAGAAGGTAGACTTCCTTATGACTACTCGAGGTGGTCACGCTCAGTGTCCTCATTCTCTAATGAGTACCTATACTCTCGCTCCGGTGTCTCTACACTATAGATTTAAGATTCATCTACTATAAAGAAGCGATAGTACACTAACCTTCCGGATCAGTCACCATCCTCATGATGATCCTACGGTCAGGAGCATTTTATGACTTAATAATGAAAATTCTTATCTTAAATTTTCAACTCTTGAAAATAAGAATTATTATTACCATTAACTCAAAGGATGTATCACAAACACTAAATACACTTATGTGATAGAAAATAATCTATTTTATTATTTATAGTTAAAATTATAATTTTGCCCCTAGAAGTGTATTACAAGTGTCAGCCAATTCTGGCTTCTAGGGAACACATATCTAACAAACACCCACTTGACCTAAAGCCAATTGATTATAAATTTAAGTCCCATCTTCTCAAGGTGGGCTTCGATCTTCTGCTGATCCAATGGCTTTGTAAGTGGATCCGCCGCATTATCTGCGGAGTCGACTCTCTTGACCTCGACGTAACTCTTCTCGAGGTAATCGCGGATAAGGTGGTATCGCCGCTCGATGTGCTTGAATTTTTAGTAAGACCTCGGCTCCTTAGCAAGGGCTATGGTGCCATTGTTGTCGCAGTATAGAGGAATGGCATCTGATGGCATCACTCCGATCTCCGTGGCAAACTTCTTGTACCAGAATGCATCCTTCGTAGCTTTTGATATAGCAATATATTCTGCTTCCATGGTGGAATCTGCTATCACTGTGTGTTTGAAACTTTTCCAACTGACAGCTCCATCATTGCACAAAAATAGACTCCCAGATGTCGACTTTCAATCATCTATATCGGACATAAAATTCGAGTCTGTGTATCCCTGGACTTGGAGTTCTGCATTGCCAAAGACCAATAACATATCTTTAGTTCTTCTCAAGTACTTAAGGATACATTTCACAGAAGTTCAGTATTCTTCATCTGAATTTGACTGATATCTGCTTGTGACACTCACAGCATGGGCTATATCAGGTCGTGTACATAACAAGGCATACATGAGGCTCCCTATTGCTGAAGCATAAGGGATCTTGCTCATGCATTCTATTTCCTCAGGTGTGCTAGGGCACATCTTCTTGGAAAGATGAATGCCATGTCTGAAGGGTACTAAACCCCTCTTAGAGTTTTTCATACTAAACCTCTTTAGTACTTTCTCTATGTACATCTTCTGTAAAAGTCCTAGCATCCAATTCGGTCTATCTCTATAGATCTTAATTTTCAGAATAAAGGATGCTTCTCCTAAGTCTTTCATGGAGAATTCTTTAGATAACCACATTTTAACTATGGGAATATCATTCCCAATAAGGTATGGTCACCTTATATGACAAACGCTCCCACTACCTTTTATGGACCATATATAGACAAACTTATGATCACATCATTAAAATGAGTATTCCAGCTCCGAGATGCTTGCTTAAGTCCATATATGGACCTTTGCAGCTTGCATACCTTGTGATCATCATCACTGGATATGAAACCTAGCGGCTGTTCCATATAGATATCTTCCTCAAGATATCCATTTAAGAATGCCGTTTTCACATCCATTTGCCATATTTCATAATCGAAATAGGCTGCAACAGCAAGCAATGTACGGATGAATTTTAGCATAGCTACTGACGAAAAGGTATCCTGATAGTCAATGCCTTCGCGTTGACTATAACCTTTTGCCACTAATCTAGCCTTGAATGTCTCCACATTTCCATCTGCACCAATCTTTCTCTTGAAGATCCATTTACACCCAATAGGTACTATACCTTCTGGTGGATCTACCAAGGTCCAGACTTGGTTTGAGTGCATCGAGTCAATTTCTGACTTCATTGCCTCTAACCATTTCTCAGAGTCGATATCTGATATCGCCTCGTTATAGGTTTTGGGATCATCACCATGAACCACCATTACCTATGAGGAATATTTTCTCTACATCCTCTGAAATAGTACCTAAGTATCTTTCAGGGGGATGGGAAAACCCTTTTCGATCTATGAGGTGGAGGAGGTAGTGTATGGATTGGCTTAACCCTGATTTGGTTCCATTTGGTCCTTAGCTCATTGCTCTTATGAGACTTTCTCATCGAGCTTGATCTGCTTTCCAATGCCGCTATCTTGAATAAACTATTTTTCAAGAAAGATGGCATGTCGACTCACAATCACATTGTGATCTTCTGGAATGTAGAAATAATATCCTAATGACTCTTTAGGATATCCTATGAATCGAGCTCTAAAGGACCTAAACTCTAACTTGTCCGCTTGTTGTCTTTTGACATGAGCCGGACAACCCCAAATTTCTGAGATGACTCAGACTTGGTTTCTTACCATGCCATATCTCATACGGTGTGGTAGGAATGGTTTTAGAAGGAACCCTATTCAGTAAGTATATTGCAGTTAACAAACAGTATCCCCAAAGAAAATCAGGAAGGTCTGTGAAGCTCATCATGGATCGGACCATATCTAATAGGAGTCCTGATTTCTCCATTCTGAAACCCCATTGAGTTGAGGTGTTCCTGGTGGAGTCCATTGAGAGACTATGCCATTTTCCTTTGAGATAGTTCTAGGAATTTTTGACTAAGGTATTCACCTCCTCGATCTGATCGAAGAACCTTAATGGGTTTTCCAATTTGTTTTTCTACTTCATGTCTGAATTCTTTGAACTTTTCAAATGCTTCAGACTTGTGTCTCATAAGATACACATACCCATACCTAGATAAATCATCGGTAAAGGTTATGAAGTAGACAACTAAGTTGCCTCTAGCCGGCACATCAAATGGGCCGCACACATCAGTATGTACTAGGGCAAGAAGATCCGTGGCCCTTTTCCCATGTCCTACAAAAGGGAGCTTGGTCATTTTGCCATGAAGATAGGATTCACAAATTGGATATGACTCGAAAGTCAATGGACTCAATAGTCCAATTTTCTTCAATTTGTTAACCCTATCTTCTGCTATATGACCTAATCTTAAGTGCTATAGATACCTATCATTTGGACTATCCCTAGGACATTTTGATTTTATGGCATTCACATTTTGCTCGAAATTTAAAATAGATACATCAACATGTAACTGATAAAGACCATTAATAAGGAAACCATTTGCAATTTTATTTCTTTCATAAAGAATGTTATAATGGTCCTTAAGAAAACTAATTACATAGCCTTCTAATGCAAGGCAAGAGACAAAAATCAAATTTCTGCTTGCTGTAGGCACATAATAATAGTCTTTTAATACTAAGTCTAAACCAGATGATAGTCGAAGAGGGTATGTTTCCATGACCACGGTAGCAATCCTTGCTCCATTTCCAATGCGTAGGATCATCTCACCATCCCTCAGCCTCCTACTATCCTTAAGACCCTGCATAGAAGTGCATAAGTGAGCACTAGAATCAGAGTCAAGCACTCAACTAGATGCAGAAGAAATCATAAGGTTAGACTTGATAACGAGCATACCTCCAGAAGGATCTACCTCCTTCTACTTTAGGGTGGCCAGGTAAGTAGGGCAGTTCTACTTTCAATGGCCGTCATTGTTGTAATGAAAATATTTTTCTTTGTCAGCGACCTTTTTCTTCAGCTCTGCCTTTTTCTTCTTTCCTTCTTCCACCTTTTATTTTTTCACAGATTTCTTCTTCTTTTTAAAAGACTTTCTCTTGAAAAAAGTTCATTCCATAGCAAGTACTGAGCCTTTAGAACCTTTCATGGAAAGCTCAGTGGTAACCAGCATGTTCATAAGTTCGGCCAAGGAGTTTTGAAGTTTATGCATATGGTAGTTCATGATGAACTGCCCAAATGCATCAATCAAGGATTGTAGAATTATGTCATTCTGTAGATCCAAGTCCAACCTCACTCCGAGCTTCTCAAGCTTGTCCAAGTCCTTAATCATCATCAAACAATGATCTTGGACTGACTGCCCATCATGCATCTTAGCCTTGAACAGTCATTTAGTGACTTGATACTTGGCTGCGCAACTCTGTTCACCAAATATTTTCTGTAGGTGAGCCAACATTTGGTGAGCAGTTCTGATATCTTCATGTTGGCGCTGAAGCTCATCAGACATCGAGCCCAACATGTAGTATCTGACCTTATTATCTTCGTCAGTCCACTTATCCAGAGACGCTCTCTGTTCAGTGGATGGACGAGCTGGTAAGGTGGAAGGGTCCTGGTCCAATACATGAGTTAACTTCTCGAAATCCAAAATAATTTTGAAGTTTCAGAGCCAATCCTTATAATTTGGTCCGATCAGTCTATAGGTGTCCAGGATTCGTGCTGTGGATTGGATGCAGACATTTTTCTATAGAAAGTCAATATTTCTAGTTAGATATTGTAATTAAGACTTAACCAATTTATTTAAAAATTTTATTTTTAAATAAATTAGCTTCCACTATTTTTTTGGATCTCTACACTCCCTCTGTAGGGATGCAAAAATCTCCATGATTACTGATTTCTAGTGAGTGGTAAGGTCCCATCGACTTACTCATCACCTCACCTAACAGTTATTGGTGATGGGTTAGCTAATGGGTGAACAACTCTTGTTCAATGATTCTCTAATCATGTGCACCCAAACTTGGTCTTTAATTCATGAATCTCATCGTATCCAAAATATTGATCTACTCCTTAGTTAAGTCAGACCCACCATTTGTACAGATTGGATTTCTAATTGAGTCTCTCACCATATCCAAAATATTGAGTCCAATTCATCCTCCAGTCTGTAGCATCCGATGCCTAATAGACATGGTTGCATCTTTTTGGTGCAACTGAGCTACTGTAACCAGCTGCGAACAATCAACCCCGAAAAGGATCCGCACATCTACAATGGTGGAAGACCTTAGACTTAATCTTTTCTTAGGGAGATTTGATTTAGGTCTCATTAAACTAGACTTGACATAGTCATAACCATTATGACTAACATAGTGGCATGAGTTAGCTTGGATTATTAACCATCTTAGATCAGAACTGAGTCAACAAATTGAAGGGAAATCCTGATTTCCCGGTCCAGGTTCGTCCAGATCTGATTGGATCAAGAGATATATTTCAAAACTTTTCTCTTGATCTCAATCAGATCTTGATATATTTCAGATCTGATTCTTATTATTTTAATAAATAAAATAAAATAAGATAAATTAAATCAAATTCAATTTACCTGATTTGGGTAATCTTATTACCCTGTAGATGATCCTGATTGCAGCGGAAGGTTCTGGATCTTAGCCACGCAAGCGCCTGGCCTCTACCGGTATCCACTCGGGTTGGATCTGGAGATTCTCTTCTTCTCTATCACACCTCCAAAAATCAGATCTGGATCTGATCTGGAGGATCTTCAAAACTCTTTTGAAGATCTGTAGTCGTCCTTTTGCAGCAGCGCAGCCTTCTTGCTTTTGATTGCCTTTCCTTGATCTGAATCGCACCAAACTAAATCCAAAACACTTTTGAACGTGGAGAGCAAGGGGAGAAGAGACTATGGCGTGGAGAAGGAGGGGAGAGGCAGCCTTGGGGCGTGTCTAATAGCATTCACTAAGACTTAGAATTAGGGTTGGGCGCAGGGTCTTAATGACATCCTCCTTATTGGGAATAGATATTCCCATTTTGACAATCCAGTCAGATGTAGGTTGTTCCAAGGAATTCTCCATGAAAGACCTTAGGTGAAGACTTCCTTTATTCTGTGCGAATTAAGCTTTCATAGGGACTAGACGCACGGAATATGGAGCTAGGATCTTTTCACAGAAGATTGTACAGTAGAAGAGGAAGTACTAAACAGAGGTTTGAAGTATGGAAAAACTCTAAAGGGGATTAATACCTACTTGCAGACATGGGTATTATTCATCTTTCCAAGAACGGATGTGCCGCCAGCACACCTGAGGATATATAGAAACGCAATTTGAGCAAGATTCCCTTTTTATCGGCATTCGCTCAATAGTGGGCTTAGTCCTTTTGCTATGTACATCGTAGACCTGATATAGCCCATGCTGGAGTGTACAAAACAGATATCAGTCAATCCAGGTGAAGTAAACACTGGACTTCTGTGAATGATTCCTTAAGTACTTGAGAAGAACTAAGGTATAATTATGTGGTCTTTGTAACTGGAGAACTCAAGTTCAGGGATAACAGACTCGACTTTCATGTCCGACATATAGATGATCGAAAGTTCGACATCTTGGAAGTCGTTGTTGTGTGCAAATGGTGAGCTGTCAGCTGGAAGAGTTCCAAAAAACTGTGATAGCAATTCCACCATGGAAGCAGAATATATAGCTGATCAGAAGGCCTGCAAAGGAAGCGTTCTATGTAAAAGAAGTTTGCTACATAGAAATTGGAGTAATGCCATCAGATGCCATTTCCTCTTTAACTGCGACAACCAATGCGCGCCCATAGGCCCTTGCTAAGGAGCCAAGAGTCTCACCAGAGAGTCCAAGCACATTGAGGGAGTCGATATCAATCTCAATCCGCGATTACTGGAAATGGTTATGTTGAGGTCAAGTAGAGTCAACTTCGCAGATATGTGGCAAGACCCACTTTACAAAGCCGTTGGGCAAGCAAGAAGGATCGAAGCCCACCTTGAGAAGATGGGACTCTAGACTTGTAGCCAAATTGGCTTTAGGATAAAGTGGGAGATTGTTAGATATTGGCCTAGAAGCCAGAATGGCTGACATTCTTATACACTTCTAGCGGGCAAAATTGTAATTATTGACTATAATTTAATGAAATGGGTTATTTTCTACAACATGTGTATCTAGTGTTCGTGATAACACCTTTGAGTTAATGGTATGATAATTCATATTTTCAAAAGAGTTGAAAATTTTAAGGAACATAATAATCATTTTTAACTCATAAATAGCTCCCTGACCGATGAGGATCATCACGAGGATATGGTGATGATCCGGTATGTGTTGGTGTTAACGTATTGCTTCTCTTTACGTAATGAGTTCCTTGAGTTCTACGGTGTGGAGACTCGGAGCGAGAGTACAGGTACTCGTTAGAGAACGAGGGCACTGAGCGTGACCACCTCGAGTAGTCATTAGGAAGTCTACCTCTCGTCAATGACTGAACTCGATTGCTGCAGTAAGTGTGGTCTGGTCTTCTGGAGCCTGAGATGCATGCGATAGTTCACCTTGAGGGTGTTATAGTTTAATCTACACCATACTCGGTCTCTCTAGCCCATAATGGAACCTTGAGGTGTATGTTGCTAGTGAACATGTTCATTGTAGGAACTGGATTGCATCAAGGATGGGATCTATCTACCTCGGTGGTTAGAGGAGTAGCCCTATGATATCATGAGAATCAAGTCTGAAGCCCATGGCCAATGGCAGAAAGGTGAAATAATAGAAGAGTTTCTATTTAGATTTCTACATTGGACTCTTGAATCGAATGATTACATCAATTTGACAGGACTAGGGATTTTGACGAGTTCACCTTAAACCCTAATCGATCGGGGCTCAAGATAGAAGAACATGAATCACACAGGTTAGTGCACAAGAGATTTCACATTCAGCTCTGATGGGTTGCCACCATATACTTCTAGGTGTCCACTGGTGGATTTTGGAGCAATTAAATTGATTTAAGATTGATCGATTCATTCTAGCTGTTTCCAATCAGAAGAGTTCTGATCCATCGAAAGGAGTTTCGATGATGTCTATGATAGAGATCATGAGACATATCCCATTACCATACAGAACTGGAACCTAAACTGGGTCACACAAACAAGGGTTTGAATCTGGTGTCAATCAAATTGAAACTGATCTAGTCAATTCATCTGAAGAGATTCAATTAAGGTTCAAGGGAAATCATAGCTAGCACTCGATTGAACCTAACGTTTTGCTTCTTTTACTATCATAAATAAGTTGTCCTGATGAGCCAAAGGAGGTTTGGCTCAAATCATGAGGCTTCTAAATGTCCTGACTGGAAGGTGTCCAGTCAGAATAGGTTGTCTTATTTGTAAGACATTACCTTACCATTTTGGTCACCTGCCATTTCTTGTTCTTTGATTGGTCAAGGAGTCTACCTTTGACTGGGTTCAAGACGTTGACCATTCACCCTTTTTGACTTTTTGACACATGTCATCACCTATTGGAGAGCTGGGCGCGGGGGGCCGCGCGGCGGCTGGGGGCTTGTTCCCTACTGCCAGAACTTGGCAAGGAAAGGGCGCACGCCAAAGGGTGGGTGAGCCCAAGTGGAGGCGCCTAGGAGTCTTTGTTGGACAAGGACTTCACCTCGCTTTTGGATTCACAATCAGAGTCTACTAAGAATCCAGTTTGACTGGTCTTAGGCCGCCCTCTAAGAGGAATCCAGGAGGTCTCTATTCCAACAATCAGATTTAGATCTGATTTCACAAAGGGTTTGTGATTGGTTGAGAGGAAAGAGGAGTTGAGATCACAAGAGGTCTCATAA